>JARHVA010003736.1:1092500-1347500 GCA_037957365.1 Torreya grandis
ATATGATTTTTTTTGTTTGCATGCATGTTCATTTTATAAGATTGAATGTCATTCAATGCACTAGAAAATTATAAATAAAAACTAGGTGTACTCTTAAACAATGCATAATTATAGTGTAAATCAAGAAACATGGGAGAAATAAGAGAGTTAGACTCTTCACAAACACTTTTTAATTATGTATAATGACTTTTTTAATCATAATCATAATTAGAGCCAAGAGTCTCTATATAATCATCTCTATTTTCATTTACATTAACTAGATAAATTTTACATTCATTAACGTAATTATAAGAAAAATAAGGATTGTTGTCACGTTTATAATTAGTTATTATATCATCATAAGGAATGTATTGATTATCAAAAGGTTGAATATGACACCCAAAGGATTAGTCTCCTTAGGTTCTTCACTATGGGGACTCATTTTGAATTTTATAAATCTAAACACATCCAAAATTATAAGCACAAAATCTATGGAAATAAGGAGAACAAACATAACTTATGCTATATTCATAAAAAAAAATCAGACTAGAACATAAATGTAGAAATTTAAAAAAAAAGATGGAACCCTTGACAAGATAGGATTTTTCTTTAATTTTATCTTAAAGGATAGGTTCACCAAAATGTTTTATCTAAAATGGTATTTCATACAAATAAATTATAAAAATAAAACCTTTGAATGCATAATTATAATATTTATATCTAGGTAACATATGCCAATAAATGGAAACTAACTCATTCAAAGATGTGTTATAGGTATATAAATATTTGTGAAACTATGTGACCAAGGGTTAATAAAGAGCATATATATTTTTTTTAACTATTATGGAATGTGAATATGGATAGCATTTGTCTCAGTCTTGTTATTCATCTCTATTTTTCATTCATTTAGGTTATTTCTATTTTATGGGGTTAGACACTAGTATTAGCTTTGGGAGACTAGCATTGATGCTTGTGTCTAGGTGTTGACACTTGTGTCTAGATTTGAATATTTAATATAAATGAATTTGTATTTTCCTAAACTTGCACCTATACCTATATTTCTATTTCACATTTAGATATCAATTAGATTATACACTAATCATTCTTAATAGTTAAAACCCTAAGTCCTTTGAATTTTGACCAATTATGAATCAATAAAAGGGGTGTGAGTGGACCCAACCATAGGAATGTCACTTTTTATATGTACTACTTGCATGTCCATATAATTTGAATAGGGCCTCAAGCTCATATGTAGTTCTCCCTCATAGTTTTTAATTTATAATGGTGATTGTGAAACTATATGATCTTTATCCTATTGTAACCATTATTACAAATTATACAAGTTCAACTTCCTATATTTTAATACTTCAGAGATTCAGATGTAGAAATATAATACATAGTGTAACTAAATATAATTTTAATAAAATGATGTTGTGATCTTATGAAAATGACACTTGAGTGCTAAGAGTGTTACTTCAGACCACCCATCCCTAGCTTAGCCCTAAACCAAACCAAGGGCCTATATATACACTTATCTATCATTTGTAAAGGCCAAACACATCCCTAAACATCCATAAAGTAGTCCTAAACCCTCACTTTACCATCTTGGCTCCTAGTTCTATAGGTTCTACCACTTGGACACTAACACCATAATTTGAACAATGGCGCCAATGGTGCTAGTGTCCAAGTTTGGGTGCTATTGCCCTTTTCCTATTTTTGGCCACTGACAGATATATTTTCAAAACAAAAACCACCTAAGGTCATCTTAGACCTCTTTTAAGGATTGAAAAATCACTACAATAATATATATACATTAATTTTATCCCTTTATCCACTACATGGAAAAAAATGAAAATAACACAAACTATCTCATAATAAATTGTGCACAATCAAGGTTATCAATCCCTATTATGCACTAATTTTGCATATTACCATCTACAACCATCTAAATCTTAGAATAGTCATATTTATAATCTCAATCTCCACTCAAAATTAATCAAACTAGCATTCATACTAGTTTCACTTGCACTTGCACTAGTATTTAGGTGGGGAGAAATACATTGGGATTGATTCCTTTTTAGAATATTGGTATGAAGGAAACTCTCATCAAAACTAGGTGTTAGGGATGTCTATCCTACCTCACTAACATCACACTTTTCTACTTGTGTCAATTATATGACCTAGCAACATGAAGGTTTAGGTATTGCATATAAAATCAATCAAAATAGGCCACCTATAGGGAATCATAACTTGTGCACATAGGAATAATCTTGGTATACTTAGACAGAAGTGCACACAAAAACTCAAAATAGTTATTCATATATAAAATTATCACCATTGACACTATTGTTCAAATTAGGTTACTCTTGTCTAGGAAAGGTTTTGACACCTGGATCCTATCCATGACATTTAGATTAGCCTCTATCCTAATTTTAAGCCTCTAGATCTCCTATCTCAATAAATTTCTAGCTAAATAATTTTTTACATCATTTTATTACAATTTTTAGAAATGTAAAACTAGGTCAATTATTTTACAAATTAGTGGTTGCATTTATTATATATTTTTACCCTAATTTACTATACTTAGCCCCTTTAACAACCTAGGGCTTAAACTCCATAACCTTAAAAAGTTAAATCATTTGGTGTACTCAACTTGATTCAAGAACATTAATTCAAAACTTATAGTACCATTAGGTTTCCATTTTTATTTATTAAATAGACTCTGTTTTAGTTTGTAGCCTATCATCATTATTATCATTATAAATGCCATTTTTAAATTTTTGGCACAAAGTATTGTGGTTTGTCTTGCATGTATATTACCAAAAAATTGTATAAAAATGCACATGTATGGCACTCCTCTCATAGATCATGTCATATCTCATCTTATTTTACACATTGGTGCACCCTCTCTTGAGTCCCCATTCTATGAGGATCATTGTTACATGGCTCACTTTGAGTAACCTCTAGTTACTAGAGAGATCAGAGGAATCCTTTTGTTCTACCTCCACCTAGACCATTTGATTACCTTCACTCACATCCTACCTCTATTACTTGCGTATTGAGGTTAGCATACCCCCATTTCTAAAAAATGGGAACCCTTGTGTTAAATTATGCAAATTTGTATCTTAAAGTTGAAAAATCACTTGATTAGAATACCATTAACATATTTACACATTATCTTTATTTGAATATAATCCACACATGGTTCTCATTTGGATTAATTAACATAATTTTAGATTATCATTATTTTTCCCCTTCTAATGTTGCTAATAATTGTTGCCTGTGTTTCTACATGGCAAGTTCAATGGAATCTCATTTGGGAATGAACATAGTTAAGGTTTTGTGTTTTTTTTTAAATTGATCCTTTACTATCTTTGGTTTGTCAAAGATTAATTGAGTATACATTCAAATAAATTTAAAAAACTAGTATTAATGTGTTAATTCTATGTCCCTTTTGAATTAAATTAAAATTTTCACAAGAATAATTTACATAAGAATAATTAATCATACTATGGACATAGTTTAATTTTTATCCCAGGGTTTATCCATATTTATTAACATGACCAAACCAAAGTCTAATTTTTTTATATTTGATCCCTTCATTTCCCAATCCCCCATCGGTCCCTTTTAGTTCCACATGGTCTAACTAATTATCAGGTCCTTTTATTATTTTTTAGAAATAAGCTAAAATCCTTGCCCTAAGACTTTATGCCATGTCTTTTATTATGTGTGGAGTATCATTTATCATGTTTTAAAACCTATCTTAAATATTATATCCTAATTTTTTTATCATGTTTATCAACATGAATAAAACCATAGTCTATAATATTTAACCTAAGTTTTCTATATTTCCTAAGCCTGACTTAACATTCTTTATTGTTTATAGGATCGATGATATGTGTTTCCTTGGATAGAATTAATCAGATGATGCAAGATAAAGTCAATAAGTTAAGAGCCTCAATATACAACATGTATTAACTCAAACAAGTTGATCTAATGGTCTATGATCAGAGTTGGAAAGTTAAGCTGTGGACCTAAAGTTAAGTCTAAGCATGTCCTCAAAGATTGATAGTATGTGGCTGAGAGTAAACATTTTAATTGATAGTGTATAATAATTCAAAGCTTAAACATAGCCCTAATGATAAGGTGACAAGTGTCGCACTCATGGATAAATAATACCTAGCAACCAATGGTGTTTGAACTTGTAAATCAAGATCTAATAGAATGCATTGATCTAGACAATCAAGATCTGATGACACATAATGAAGGTTAAAAATTCAAGAGTCTTGAGGAAAACTATGAATGTGATAAGTAGAATAACCAAGTAACATGAATTAAAGTTTGATTATCTTCTAAATATCAATGTTATATAGCTTTCATACACATTTTGATCAATGGTCCATGGAGGAAAGGGTATAATCTAATGTATCAAGATCAATGGTACACATTTTCTCAATCATAAAGGATCCAATGGTGCGAAATGGAGGTTGATAATTCAAATAAGAGGAAAAAATGTGGTAGTTAAAAGTGTCACAACCATGAAAAATGTCATAAATTAGTCAATGGTAGTTGATCTTTAAGACTGAGATCAACATTTTATGTTAATATATGTAAAAGAGAATCAAATGATGCAAGATCAAGGTGGAATTTTCAAAAGATAATGATCATTTTTTAAATATTAATGAGAATATTACCATGAAAATTCCATAGGGATGCCATGAAGCTCATCATTTTAACTATCTACCATCATTAAAGCACTAATAAGACCTTCAAAAGACCCTTATCCTACACTAAAGCCCTAATTTAACCATGTATTAATCATAATCAAGCCTAAGAGAGTTAAATTATCATCTATGCAAAAAGAATTCAATATAGAACTAAAGTATATACCACTAGTGATAAATTTGAATAAATTCATGGCCACTATGGAAAATTATAATAAGTCGCTACTCTGCACCATCTTTGGGTAATAGCAAAGTCTATCAACATCACTATGCATGAAGAACTTAAGCCATGGATTATGGCTCTACAAAAGGAAGAGGAAAAAATAATGGCTACCCTAGGAGCATCAGGTGGGGCATGAATAGAACCACTAGCTCCAAAAGTGACTCGATCATTAGTGGGGGTTTAATTTAATCCAAAGACCACTAGCTTGGAAAGAGTGACAAAAAAGAAGGCCATGATTGGTGGAGAGTAATTTACCTTTCAAAAATTTGAATGATTCATTGGTTTCACTCTAGTGGAAGGGCAGAGGCTTGGTGAGGTTCTTATATTTAAATAAGACCCATTGAAGATAGATCAAGAATAATATAATCAATTACATGATATCATCAAAGGCATGATACAACAATATAATAATTTAGAAGAGACTTCCATCTTGTCAATCCAAGAAGATAGATTCAAGCTATCTAAGGAAACCATGATTAACTTATTCAATTCATTAAATTCAGTCAAAACCACATAAGAGGCAACAAGTAATAAAAATTTTATGGCTATGGGACAAGTTTTCCAATGACAAGCTACTAATTATCAAGCCTTAACCAAGATCAAAATCCCTAAATTCAGAATAGTTAGCCTAGCTCATCTAAACATGGTTATAGCTATGTTAGTGAATAAGATCAAATCCCCGAGAAACTAGTCCAAGAAGATGGAGTACATTTATAAGGACCTTAAATAGTAGTAAGATAAGATGATACACATATTAGATAACTTAATCAAAAATCCCACCTCACTTAGTCCTTTGGGCCTTATCATTGATGATGAGTTATATCATAGAACTTTTCAATCCATGTAGAAACTAAGGAACCAAGGCCAAGAAAAGATATAGGATGATAATAAGAACATCATAGGCCTATTATTGTCATCTAAGGAGAATATAGGAGATGTTATGAGCATCAAGTAGGCCTTGAAAATATCTATAAAGGACCTCAATAACATTGGAGATCAAGAAAGAGAATTATTTATAAGACCCATTGTTGACCTCCAACTGATCAATGAGAAACATTATAAAATGAATATCCTAAAAAAAAGGCTGAAGGCTACATTAGCAACAGGGTCCTAAATATATTTGTATTAAGAATATATTTTTTTTAACTAGCATTGTATATTTTTGAAATGGAATATTCCTTTTTTAAAGGCATGTACAGCTTGTAAAGTACATTGCCTATAAGTCATTTTATAGGAAAAGGTCATTTGTTCTAGAATGTAACAAAAAGGATAGATGGCATGTACACATGTACAAATGTAATTTATCATTACTTATCAACATACATCCTAAATTATTTATATAATGAGGTATTGCCAATTGTAAAAGGAGAGAGTTTTTGGAGCCAAAAAACTATTTTTTAACTTTTGAGCAAATTTATAAAAAGCAAGGAGTTATGTAAAGTTTTTCCATATTTTATTGTGTGAATTACTATGATGTTTTTTCTCTCATTAGTTTTGTATTGTTCTTATATTTTAATGGTTATTTTGGATTATATATGTGCATATTTAAAATCAAAGTTACTAATTTGTGCTAATGCTAAATTAGTTAAAAGATCTTAGGTTTACTTCACTTTCTTTGCTCTTCTTGTATTTGGGATAATGTTATTTGCTTGTAGGAGTGAAGTTCTTAAATTAAATAATGTTCTTATTTGCATCTTTTCATAACATCCTTAGATGTTTTCCTAATGTGTGGTAGGATTTGAGCTTATGTTACTTCAAGTTATACATTGGTTCAATACATGTTCAGATGAAACTTGAACTTTATCATAATGTTTGAAACAGAGATCAATAACACCTTTCTTTTCTACCTTACCCTTCTTCTTACTCCTTTTTATCAATTCACCTTATATTAGATTCATTTTGAATACTCATCTTAGTTTAGATTTAGACTTATGTTTTGAGCATAATTTACTTTAAATAGCATAAATCATCTTCAAGATCAAAGATCAACTATTAAGCCATGGTGGCTCCCAACCACCAACTAATATAAATTTGTGAAAAAATCTACTTATTCTACCTCTATTCCACTGAATATAATAAGATTATCAAAACCTGTAACTCATGCATTAGATTTCTTGAATTTAGAAATGAGTAGTGTTTATTAAACATTAAGAACCACCTGTGATACACTTTGAGGAATCAACAAGATATGCATTCTATTAGTGTTAGAAAGAGGGCCTTAGTTGGATTTTTGAAAATTTATAATATATTTTCTCATTTTGGTGAATTTTATTCAAATATTGATGTATTCTTTGTATATTTGTGTTTCTTTTAGCATATTTGTGTAAATATTATTGATCTTAATGGTTTCAGATTAGTATTTGTGCTTATCTAAAAAAAGATAGATGTTCTTTGAAGATATGTAAGTAATTATGGTAAATATAGATTAATATATGTGAATCCATGATGTTTGAGGTTATTAATAGCTATTTTTTTCAAATATTGATATATCTTTTGTAAATTTTAGTTAATTTGAAATTAAACATGTAAAGATCATTCATATTCACATATTTAGACATATCTTTGAGCTAATTTAGTTAAATATTAATGTTAGTTGTTGTTATTTATACATATTTGTGCAAATTTTGTTTAACATGAAAGTATGATCATTATTTTTTGTAAAAATAAGACTTACACATCATATTTCAAGTTAAAGTTGCCAAGGATAAAGAATAGGTCACTTTCAAAAACAAGGGTTCCTTTTCTTTCAATAGAAGTTCATAAGAGAGCTAGGAAAGACAAAGGTAAGCCTAGACTTTCAAAGTCTCAACCAACTTCACCAATTCAAGGTACTCTTATGTTTAATCCCTATCAAGGTATGGCTTGACTAGGTGGTTATTCAATCAATGTGCCAGGTGGGGTACATGACCTTCCTTGTAATCTTGAAAAATATTTGCCTACATTTAGTCCTAATGGTGTTGTAACTATTAAATAACACATTAAAAGTTTAAAAAATACTTTAAGACTTTTGAATGTTATTCATGAATATGTAGTATACAAATTATTTCCATTTAATTTCAAAGATGTTACATATGAATGGTTCCTAATTACTTCATAGATCAATTTGATAAAATCATTAGTCCATGTGTTCTGTACCAATAGATTACCATAGTGAAAAGAGACTCAAATGAGCCCATAAGAGCCTTCAATGCTAGGTTCTATAAGATGTTTATCACAACTGTAACTCGATATAGACTTGATGAGGCTTTAGCCTTAAAGATCCACAAGGATGCCTTGGATCCTATGAATTTTGTGTTTCTCAAAACATCTACCAAGTCATTAATATATTAGCCTTAACTTATGTTAAATATGTGATCATTAATGACCAAATGCAACCATAAGGCCAAATGGCATAGAATATCCCCAACATTAATCCAATTTTTCCTAGTCTGAATGTCATTCCCAATTCCAATCAAAATATACCTACCTTAAATCAGCTTCTAGTTCAGAACCAATTACTTTTGAACCATGTACATCCTAGCCAAAACTTAAGATTCTTAAACACTTCAAGTAGATCTAGTCCACAAGACCAGAGAGATTTAATGCCTACAACTAGTAGCAATACTCAATTTCATAATTTTGAGGCACCTACAAATAATAATGACTCTATCTTACATATCTTTCAAAATTTAAGTAGTGACTTTTTCTAGTTGTAAAAACAAATTAGAAATGTTAGGGAAAGCTCTAACAGGAACTTCTCTTTCCAAAGGTTCAATAGGCCTTCAAATATTGAGTCATCTACTAATAACAATGTACTTGATGATTATTATAGAGTTCATTATACTTCAAATCATGGTGAGTTAGATTGTCTATAATATTTTAATGATTTTGAATATTTTCAAGAAGAGTTAGATACTTTTGAAGTTGTACCTAATAGAGATAATGTTTCAGGTACCTCAAGTTATTCAAGGTCATCTAGATATTTTGATTCAAATCTCATAGTGAAAATATTTAAGTTCCTATTCCAAGAAGAGAATGAGCCTGAAGATATTCCTAAGAGATCCATGCTTTTTATCAATATCTAAAAAAGAACTATCCTCTAAGGAATAGGGAGTAGAAACAACCTTTGACTTCCTCAACTACACCAAATAATTTTGACACTCCTGATACTACATTAGACAATAATCTAGAGCCTCCTAAGGGATGTACCTCTAAAACTAATGTTGATACATCTAATTATTCTAATAAGATTGGATATAACATAGTAGAGGACATGAAAAAAATCAAATCTAACATTACTTTGCATGAGTTGACATAGATTATAGAGCAAAGGGATTTGTTATTGGAATCTTTGTCTAAGAAGCATAACAAACCATAAAAGTCCACACATTCTAATGTTGTAATACATAAATGTAAGGCATATGTTCCACCTTTCCTCCTTATAGTCAAGATCTTTGGTAATAATTTGCATAATTTTTTGTTAGACTCTATTGCATCTACAAAAATTATGCCTAAAGGTATTTGTGAACAACTTGATTTGACTCCCATTAAATTTGATAGTGTTATAACTCAATTAGATAAATCAATATTCAAATTAATTCATGAATTGTTGAATCTTCACATGAAGATTGATTTTGAACCAAGGATACAGTAATTTATTGACATCTAAGTGGTAGAGATCTCTAATTCTTATAAAATACTCTTAAATAGGGACTAGACCAGATCTCTGAATGGTTGCATGTCTACTAACTATTCACACATGTGGTTAACCTAGAAAGGAGTTCCCAATCATATTAGGATAGAAAGGGAGCCCAAGATGAATCATATTATCACCAAGTAAAATGTAACCAATGAGAAAATCAACATGGTTAACCTAGATATGGGTGTTTACATTCTTAACACCCCAAAGGTATGTAACTCTAAAACTTCTCATGTTATGCTTAGATTATGGAAGTTGTATTTTGATGGTGTTAGATGTAAATCAAGGTTTAGAGTATGGGTAGTATTAATCAATCTCATTAGGAATGAATACTATGCCTCTTATAAACTCTAATTCCCATTCAATAATAATCTTGCAGACCATGAAGCACTTATTCTTGGATGATAATTTGAAATCAAACATAAGGTCAAAGAACTATTAGTTTTTGGTAATTCAGAATTATTATTTAATTAGGTCAAAAGTAGAAATAATTGTAAGTTGTTCTATCTTAAGAAGTATAAATTTAGAGTGTGGGATTTAATTGAAAGTTTTTATACTTTCAACATTATATCAATCCCTAGGGAATAAAATAGGGATGTTGATGAAATTGCTTTAGCTGCATCTAACTTTATTCCCATCAAAGTTCCAAGTTACAAAGGCTTAACATTAAATTAGTCCCATGTAGCTCAATGTCAAATAATGTTAATCATGTACAAGTATTCAGTGATGATCAATAGATCATAGATTTCATGACTAACTCAGGGGTATTTGAGGATCAAATCATTGATGAGGTCAATGAAAAAACCCTTGATGATGACAAAGTTGAAGGTAAGCATGATGACAAGGTCATTTAATTGAGTGACAATAAGATTCCAAAAGTAATGATAGCCTTAGAAAGATTTTTTTGATTTAGACAGACTAGCTAAGACTACCAAGATTCCCAAGGTAGATGAGAAGGACTACAATGCAATTTACCTAAGTCCCAATGACAACCTTAGCTAGTGAACGTGGGTATAACCTACATAATCACTAAAACCAAGAGAGCCAAATATTTACTAACCAATTATAAGGATGTAATAATATGGTCCTATGATGACTTAAAGATCTTTGATCCTAGAGTCATAACCCACACCATACCATTGAAAGAAGCCTATAAACCTTTTAGACAATAACAAAGGTTAGTCAACCCTATCCTAGAACCAATAATATACAAATAAGTTAAAAAGTCACTAAATGCTAAAATAGTGTTTCCCATTAGACACTCCACTTGGGTAGCTAACTTAGTACCAGTGAAGAATAAAAATGGTGAAATTAGATTTTTCATTGACTTTAGAAATTTGAATAGAGCATCTAAAAAGGATAATTACCCCTACCTTCTCTTATCCAAGTAATCCAAATTGTTTCTATTTTTGTTATGATTTCCTTTTTTGATGTATTTTCAAGGTATAATCAAGTGTTGGTCAACAAAGAAGATAGGATGAAGACTACATTTACTACTAAGTTAGTCACTTTTACGTACAAATAAATGCCCTTCAGATTAATCAATGCAGGTACAACCTTTCAAAAATTAATGTATCATGCATTCCAAGGGCTAATAGGTAAGTTCATTATCATTTACATGGATGACTTTATTGTCTTTTTAAAAAACAAGGAAGACCACATCATGCATTTACAATAGATATTTGAGAGATACAGAAGGTAAGGAATCTCCTTCAATCCTAAGAAAAGATTTTTTGTGTAACTGAGGGAAAATTATTAGGACATGTCATAACCAAGGAGGGAAACTCTATATACCTAGATAGAGTAAATGCAACATCAAAGATATAAATCCCTAATAGTAGGAAAGAACTAAAGTCTTTCTTTGATAAAATCATCTTTGTAAAAGAGTTCATTTATAGTTTTACAAAGATTGTGAAGCCATTGAATGACATGTTGAAGAAATATGCCAAGATCACATGGAATAATGAGACCAAAAAATCTTTAAAATATATCAAAGAGATGATTGGATAAATTCATGTATTGATAAGTCTAGATTTAACTAAATATTTCTATCTTTATTCCTTTGCCTCTGATCACATAATAGTTGTTATTCTGACTCAAAAGATAGATAAGTGTGATCACCATATTGATTTCATGAGTACTAACTTTAAAAATGCTGAGTTGAACTAGTTTTTAATTGACAAACAAGTATTTTCTTTAGTCAAGGTAGTGAATAAATTTAGACACTATATCCTTAGAAATAAGGTACATATAATTCTACTAGACCCTTTCACTAAGCTAATGCTGAGTCACTGTGAACTTGGAGAAAGGAGAGGTAAGTGGATATATGTCCTCCAAGAATATGATCTAGAAATGAAGACTGCCAAGTTGGTAAGATGCCAAGATTTAATTTGGTTAATTTTCTAATACTAATCTCAAACCAAGTGTTATGTAGGTTGATCAAAAAAGCTTTCAACCCAATAATTGGTATGATCCCATTGTCCATTTACTAATCAATGTCTATTGTCTTATAGGGTTAAGTACAAATTAAAAGAGAGATTTAAGGCTCAAGGTAGCCCATTTATTGATCAAAGATGGTATATTGTATAGAAATAAATTTGAAGGCATTTACCTATGTTCTATTTCCAAGGAAGAATCAACTGAGATCTTAAGCACTTTCCATGAAAAGATTAGAAGTGGGCATCCATCTAGATAGATTGTAACCTAAAAAATCCTTAGGGATGGTTACTACTAGCCTACTATTTTCAAGGATGCTCACAAGCATGTGAGAGAATACCACTCATGTCAAGTCTTTCACACTAAAGATCCCAAGGCTACCATGACATTAAATCCAATGATGATTGATAAACCCTTTGCCCAATGGGAATTAGACTTCATGGGGGTTATTAACCCTAATTCTTTAGATGGCCACATGTATGTTATGAAGGCTACTGAATAATTCACAGGATGGATTGACGTAGTGGTAACTAAATAGTGTAGGATTGAAGATGTGATCCAATTTATAGAAGAAAACATATGCACAAGGTTTGCCATGCCATTATTTATATTATGTGACAATGGATCTACTTTTATGTCCATTTAAATGACTGAGTGGGCATATGAAAACAACATTATTCTCAATTTCTCATCAAACCATTACCCCCAAGGAAATGGATTATCTGAATCAACAAAAAAGAACTTTATGAAATCCCTAAATAAGTTTGCATTTGATAAACTAATAACATGGCACAAGCTACTTAAGTATACTATTTGGGAAAATATATCTAGAGTCAAGAAAGCTCTCAAGGCATCACCATTCTTTTTAGTATATGGTAAAGAACCTATATTCCCCATTACCCTCAAGATGCCAACATAAAGGTTCATGCAAGAGTACATGAAAGGAGAAGATTAAGATTTCACATGTTTAAGGCTAGTTAAATAATATAGATGGAAGATGCAAGAGAGGAATATTTTATTAATTTTAATAGACACCATACCATAGTTAAGAGGTGTTTTTATAAAAATTCAAAGATAAAGGTGTTTAGACAAGGAGACCTGGTCCTTGTTTGGGATAAATCCTCAAAACCAAAATGAAAGCATAGAAGTTCACACTTTTGTGGATTGGCCCATATCAGATTACCAAAACCTTGAGGGATAACACCTTCAAACTAAAAGACTTACAAGGAGTAGAGTTTACATTTTCAACTAATTGGTAATACCTCAAGCACTATTTCTCTATTGTTCCACCTAAAGTTTTCAAGGGGTGAACTATAAGACTAGTTAGAGTTAGTTTAGGTAGGCTTTAGTTTCATTTCTTTCTTGTCTCTTTTTTATTGTCTCTCATTATTCATAGTGTTTGTATATATTTTTTTTCTTTTTTCCTTTGCTTTATGTTTGTTTTATTTTCTTGTTTGGTGTGTTTCCTTTTCTATCCTTTGTTCCTTGCTTTTAATAAATATGTTCTAGATATCCCTTAGCTCAAGATTAATATGACTTCTCAAGAAACCTCATAGTTCAGGAATGCAGGTATGACCCCTCAGCATTGGTTGATCATGGATTGTTGAAATGTGAGTCTAATGTTATAGTTTGTAGAAACTAGTAAGGACTAATAAATGGGTTAATTATTCCTTGAGATTTTAACATTTATTATGATCTATTTTTGGTTCTAAGAAGGATTACACATATAGGGTCAAAGCTTGAATTATTAGGACAAATTCATGTTTGCACTTAAATAACATTAATTATCTGGGACAAAGTTTATAACCAAGGATAATTATTTGAAGATCAAACATTTGACCAAATCCCAAACCTAGCTAATCTCATTCCCAACCTTTGCTAGGAATTCAAATATCTAAAAATAAAAAAAAGGAAATTATTCTAATAATTAAAAGGCTTTTTAAGTAGAGGTGATTTTTGCAATCTCCACCAAGGCTATGGATGCTTAGCTAGTAGTGGAACAAGTCCTTGATTGGAGATGAAGGTATATTTATTGGGGCTATGGATTCCTGGATGACAACAAAGCAATGCCCAAGCCTTCCCTAAGCTAAATCATGATTCTTAATAAACATCTAAATATGTTGTAAGCCAATATTAATGATCAAGATCATGATTCTAGAAGATGCTCTCTTAGTCATATGGCAATCAGTAAGTGGAATCAAAGCACACACACAAAATGGCTATGTCTTGATGTTTGATACTAATTCTACATGTAAAATACAATTGATCTTAATAATGGTCCTTGATCAAGTGGATTAAGTAACCTAATAATTAGTCTAAACTAGAGTCTCTAAATTATAACATATTATTATGTTTCCCCCGTAAGTCTTTATTTTTTGAGATCAATATGCCCCCATTTCTAAAAAATGGGGACCCTTGTGTTAAATTATGAAAATTTTTACCTTAAAGTTAAAAAATCACTTGATCAGAATACCATTAGCATGTTTTCACATTATCTTTATTTGGAGATCATCCGCACATGGTTCTAATTTTGATTAATTAACATATTTTCATATGATCATTATTTTCCCCTTCTAATGTTGCGAATATTTTTTGCATGTGTTTATGCATTATATATTTAATGGAATATCATTTGGGAATGAACATACTTAGGTTTTTGTGTTTTCGATAAATTCATCCTTTACTAGCCTTTGGTTTATCAAAGATTAATTGAGTCTACATTCAAATCTTATTAAAACCCTAGTCTTAATGTGTTGACCTAGGTCCCTTTTGAATTAAATTCAAATTTTCATAAGAATAATTTATGTGGGAATGATTAATCATTCCATGGAATTAGTTTAATTTTTATCCTAAGGTTTAATCATGTTTATTAACATGACCAAACCTTAGACTAAAAATTTTATGTTTGGTCCCTTCATGTCCCGAGCCCTCATTGGTCCCTTTTATTTCCACATGGTCTAACCATCAAGTCATTTTGTTATGTTTTAGACTTAAGATAAAATCCTTGTACTAAGACTTTATGCCATGTATTTTATTATGTGTATTGTCCCCTTTATCATGTTTTAAAACCTAGCTTAAAAATTTTGTCCTAAGGTTTTATCATGTTTATCAACATGAATAAAACCATAGTCTAGAATTTTTACCTAAGTTCTCTATATTTCCTAAGCTTGACTTAGCATTATTTATTGTTTTCAAGATCAACGGTATGTATTTTCTTTAGTAAAGTTGATTATATGATGCAAGATAAAGTAAATAAGTCAATATCCTCAATAGATGATATGCATTCACTGAGATGAGTTGATCCAATAGTGTATGATCAGAGTTGGAAAGTAAAGTTTTGGTCCTAAATTTAAAGTCCAAGCATGCCCCCAAAGATCAATGGTACATAACCAAGCATACACATTATAATTGATGTTATGTAATAAGTTAAAGTTTTAATAGATCCTTGATATAGAGAGAAGGTGATAGGTGTCACACTCACAGCCAAACAACACTCATCAGCCAACGATGTTCGACCTCATGGATCAAGATCTAATGGAGCACGTTGATCCAACCAATCAAGAGCTGATGATAAGTAATCAAGGTTGAAAAATCAAGTGTCTCAAGGATAACTATGAAGGTGACAAGTGGCATAACCACATACCATGAATTAAAGTTTGAGAATCTTTCAAATATTGATGGTACACAACTCGCATATAAATTCTGACCAATGATCCATGAAATAAATGGTATAATCTAATGTATCAAGATCAATGGTGTTCATTTTCCCAATCATAAAGGATCTAATGGTGTAAGGAGGTTAATAATTCAAAGAATCAAAAATAAATATGGTGGTGACAAGTGTCACAACCATGAGGAATGTCATAAATTAACTAAAGGTGTTTAATCTTTCAGATCAAGATCAATGGTCCACACTGATCTATACAAAAGAGAATCCAATGGAGTGAGATAAAGGTGGAATTTTTAAAATAAAATGGTTAATTTTTAGATATTAATGAGTAAAGTGTCATAATAATGTTACAAGGATGCCATGGAGATCATCGTTTGAACTAACTACCACCATTAAATCACTAAGAAGACCTTTAGAAGAGCCCTAACATGCACTAAATCCATAATTCAACCTTGTATTAATCATAATAAAGCCTGAGAGAGTTTAATTATCATTTTTGCAAGAATAATTCAATCCAAAATTGAAGTGTAGACCACTAGTGAGCAATTTTAATAAATTCATAGCCACTATGGAAAATTGAATAAATTCCCTACTCCACACCATCTTTGGGTAATAACAAAGTCTATCAACATCATTGTGCATGAAGAGTTTAATCCATGGATTGTGTCTATATAAAATGAAGAGGAGAAAAGAATGGCTACCTTAGGAGTATTAGGTGGGGCATAAATAGAAACACCAGCTCCAAAAGTGTCTCAATCATCAATGGGGTTTCAATTTAATCCAAAGACTACCAGCTTGGAAAGAGTGATAGAAAAGAAGGCCATGATTTTTGGAGAGGAATTCATCTTTCAAAAAATGGAACCATTCACTGGTTTGACTCTAATGGAAGGACAAAGGCCTAGTGAGGGTCCTATCTTTAAAGAGGACCCATTGAAGCTAACTCAAGCATAATCTAATCAACTACAGTTTGACATCAAAGGCATGATGTAAAAATAGAATAATGTAAAAGAGACTACCATCTTGTCAATCCAAGAAGACAAATTAAAGGTATTTGAGGATACCATGATTGACTTATTCAATTCCTTTAAGTTAGTCAGAACCAAAAAAGAGGCAATAAGTAAGTAAAATTCTATGGCTATAACCAAGTTGGCCAATGACAAGCTACCAATTATCAAGTAAAAAATTTGATCAATGCCTTAACCAAGAATCAAATCCTTGAATTCAGAATAGTCAGTCTAGTCCATCTAAACATGGCTATGGCTATGTTAGTAAATAAGATCAAAGCCTTAAGAAGCTGGTCTAAACAAATGGAAGACATTTCCAAGGACCTCAAATAATATGAAGATGAGATGCTACACATATTAGACAACTTAATCAAATATCCCACCTCACTTAGTCCTTTGGGCCTTATCACTGATGAGGAGTTCATGCATAAAACTTCTTAATCTATGCAGCAAGTAAATAATAAAGGCTAAGGAAAGATAGAGGATGATAATAAGAAGATCATGGGCCTACTATTCTCATTTGAGGAGAAGACAGGAGATGTTAGGATCATCAAGTAGGCCTTGGAAATAGCTAAAAAATACCTTAATAACTTTGGGGATCAATAAAGAGAGTTGTTCTTAAGACCCATTGTTGACCTCCAACTAATCAATGAGCAACATTATAGAATGAAGATCTTGCAAAGAAGGCAAAAAGATACAACAACACTAGGGTCCCAAAGCTAGTTAGGTTAGGAATATTCTTTTGTAACTAACATTATATATTTTTGAAATGGAATATTATTTTTGTAAAGGCATGTATATCTTGTAAATTACATTGCCTATAGGTTAGTATATTAGAAAAGGTCATTTTTTCTACATTGTAATAGAAAGGATATTTTTCCTATACATATGTACAAATGTAATTTGTCCTTACTAACCAACATACCTCATGAATTATCTATATAAAGAGGTATTACCAATTGTAAAGGGAGAGAGTTTTTGGAGACAAATAACTATTTTGTAACTTTTGAGAAAATTAATACAAAGAAAGGAGTTCTGTAAAGTTTGTCCATATTTGCTTGTGTGAATTTCTATCATGGTTTCTCTCTCATTAGTTTAGTCTTATTCTCATATTTGAATGGTTCTTGTGAATTTTGGATGTGCATCTTTAAATTTAGAGTTTCTAATTTATGTTAATGCTAGATTAGTTAAAATTTCTTAGGTTTAGTTCACTTTATTTTCTCTTCTTGCATCTGGGCTATTGCTATTTTCTTGCAGGGGTGAAATTCTTAAAGTAAATCTTGTTCTTATTTGCATCTTTTCATACCATTGTTAGATGTTTGCCTAATGTGTGGTAGAATTTGACCTTATGCTACTTCATGTCATAGATTGATTAAATGCATGTTCAGATGAAACTTGAACACTATCATAATGTTTGAAATAGAGATCAACAACACCTCTTTTTTTGCCTTACCCTTCTTTTTGCTCATTTTTATCAATTCACCTTATATTAGCTTCATTGTGAATACTCATCTTAGTTTATATTTAGACTTAGGTTTTGAGAATAATTCACTTTAAATAGCAAAAATCATCTTCAAGATCAAAGATCAACTAGTAAGCCATGGTGGCTCCCAATCACCAACTAATGTAAATTTATGAAACAGTCTACTTATCCTACTTCTATTCCACCAAATATAATATAATTATCAAATCTTACAAATAATTCATTAGATTTACTAAATTTATAAATTAGTAGTTCTTTTTAAACACTAATAACCACATGTGATACACTTTGAATCATCAACAATTCCCTTGAAAAATAATATATCCTATGGTTTGAGATGTTACTAGATAGAATATTCCTCCTCAAACTATACAGGAACAACATAATCTCATCATCCATCCTTGTCCCTAGAACACTATAATAGGACCTAGAGATCATCACAAAGAATTTGATATTAAGTATCAATTGAGAAACACATCATCTAAGATATCCATATTGGAATCACTTCAATAGGCAACTATTTTCAAAGATATTATTTTTCAGACACTCAATCATACATCTTTGCCTCATGACATATTTACACCTTACTTTGCATCTATCATGAACACTATAAGGGACATTAAGGATGTTATATATTTTTCCAATGTGTATTTTCCATCACAATCAGTTATTGATTAGAATCTACCACTCTTCATTTAGGCACAAATCAATACCACTTGTAATAAATTATTTCTAATTGATAGTGGTTCAAGAATTAACATACACAAACTAACATTTATGCAGACTATGGGGGTCAATGTAGCATCTATTCAGAAGACATATAAGAATAGCATAGATTTTGATGACATCCCTAGACAAACATTGGGTTCTATTACATTATATATTATGGTTGGGCCAAAAACCCTACCTAGATAGTTTTAGGTGATGCATAATCATTTATAGTAAAAATTATTACTTGGGAGACCTTGGATACATGATATGGAGGATGTACTCTCTACCTTGCATATATATGACAATTTTGTACATGATGGATAATTATACAATTGTCAAATATATAATCAAACATTAAAATATTATAGACTCACCAAGTTTACCACCCCAAGTACATCTTTAGATAGGACACCTCATGTTATTATAGGGTCCCCACCTCATAATATTATGATGGAAAAAATGCATAAATATGAGGTTATAAAATCCAACAAAACTATTCCTACACCCATTATAGATCTTCATACTATATAATTACCTTCACCCTTAATGGATGAGGACCCTCCTATAGTATAACTATCCCCACCCATGGCAGATGATGGGATTCTCATAGCATAATTACCATTACTTGTTAATTTATAGGAAGTATACATTTAAAACTATGATATAGATTCCAAAGACACCATAGAGGATGATATAACACCCAAATACATTGATGATTACTTATGTGGATTTAACATCACACTAGTGGTCCCTAGAGTGTAAAAATATTATTCTAAGGCACTCATGCCTTTTTCTACATTTGCAACACTACTAGTTCATAGTCTTATAGCTACAAGCACACCTAATCAGATATAGTTAGAGGTAGATCCCTCCATTCACTCAATACATATGGCTACATCTATGGATATTAACCTAGTTATATAGATTTGGGTAGGTAGTTAACAAGATAGACCACATCATATTTTACAAACATTACTTGATAGAGAATTGATGTCATTACACATAATTCATCACATATTTGTTATTAGAATGTCACAATAGGAAGGTAAACCATTTTTTAATTTTAAAAGGCTTATAGGAAATGATATAGATATATGCTCAACATTATAATGTTTTTTGGATAAGTTCAAGGCTTGGGGCACTATTTAGATTACACAACCTCTACCTCCACTAGTATAAGCACCATGAAAAACTTATCATTGACATAAATATTCATGAAATGATCCATTAACTGTCAAATTTTTTATTTAGGATAAATACATCCCTTATGTTTTTATAGATGAGTATTCCAATCTTAATACTTGCACTTTGGAATTTGTATATCACATAGGACATCAAGAGAATGAGCTACAACATGCCATATATTGTCAGGATTACATATGGCATATCATACTATGAGTTGAATGTGGCCCCAAGGTGACCAAAACATTATAATTTATCATGAAAATATTACTTTATATACATGTTAATCTTGTGATTCAAAGGAAAAGACTTAGACATCCACACTTGTCTTGTTTTTATATGCCAATTCCTCTAACAAGGATTCATATGTATATATGTTCATTAATGATTCAAGGATTCACTTATTTTTTAATGGTTCTTAAGATATTTATCATTCTAATTATATTCCTATTGGACCCCTCATACAACTCAAAAAAACTCTCAAGACATCTATCACCACTTACACACCATATTCCACTTTAGCAGAGTTCCTTGTAGCCTTTTTAGGCATTTTTGACTTATATGGTAAAATGAGATTTGATTTTAGGAATATAAAACCATTTTTTGACACCCTCTAATTTAATCTCTCTATCCAAGATGTTTTTAGTCCTAAATATTCTCAAAATTATCTTTTTCAACCTCTTTTAAGGCTATGTCTAGGCCTAATTAGGCCTCCCTCGCCCCTATCCATACCACAGTCCTCTATAATTGTATGTCTCCATACCTAACAAGTTCAAAACCTTAAAAATATGTTAGTATAAATTAAAAAAAATTAAATATAAAAATTTGAGGACTTTTGTTGGTGTAAACGCCTATAATTTGAGTTTGTTTCTCAAAACCCTAGTTCAAGGTTAACCAAACCTACACAAACATGAAAGGCATGAATTTGAAGTTTTATTATTTCAATATTATATCAAACAAATATGAATAATTTTATGGTTATATATAACCCTCTCACACTTTTTCCAAGCATTGGATGTTCCTCTAGATGCCTCTATTCCACTAATAATTCATGTTCTTGTCTAATTGTGTGTGCAGACATAGTCTACAAGGGCCTAAAAGCAAAAATATTGATAGTTTACATTCCAAAAATGGTTTAAAAGTGATTTAAAGGTTTATTAATATTTATATAAACCCAAAAAAACCTTGTGGAATCACTAACCACTCCCTTTGATGTCTTTGCTACACATGTTTATAATACTTTATATTTTGATTGTCTATGTATGCCCTATTTCAATAGGTCTGTATTGTCTTCTATGAAAAGTAGTATGGAAAAAAACAAATTAATTTTAAAATAACGTTTATTAAACATAAAATAGACTCAAAATTTCCATAATAAGTGTCATAAATATGTCATTATTGTATCTTCCTTCAATGACGAGTCTCATACAATCCTCCTTCAAAGCACACATTCAAAAAATAGGGTTTGTATATTATTTTCCAAACATGAGGAATTATTTGATTAATTTATTTGTATTTTACCCCCTTAATACTTATAATTAATTATAATAAATTACTTAAAAAATAAATCTTACAAGTTTTCTAAAGCTTATAACTACTCTAATTATATTTTAACCCTCCAACGGTCATAAAAGGTTGCTTAGAACATTAAAGGTATACACTAAGTGTATTTGGCCATACATATATGTTATAAATCCCATGGTATATACCCATACTATCTTAAATAATTTTACCTTACCAACATCAAACTTATTCATCCCTTAACACACACAAAACTCCTAAACTATGCTTGACAGATTAAAAAATTCAAATTATTGAATTTGGCAAGAAAATGCAAAAATTGAAATATAATATACCTAAGCACCCATAGACACTTGAATAATATTAAAAAGTGTGAATTAATACTCATAAAACTCTAAAAAAACCCTAAACATTCTAATTGATGACATAATAATTGATAAAATTAAAATTGTTCAAACAAACACTAAATTGAGTCATCTTTAGAAGGATGCTCCTGCATCATACTACTGAGGTGCAAAAGAAACTTTTCATGAAAGTTTATTCATATTTTATTTTATTTATCCTAAAAATATCTCTCTCTTTCACTCCAACTATTCAATGTTGCATCCTCATGGATCCCAAGGCCTATGAGTGACACATAGACCTCATTTTTCTTTGACTAAGACTACCTCAGATCTTCCTTTGAGGTTACCTCTTTAAATTTTGATCACAAAAATGATCATATTCAACATATTATTATTATACTCCAAGAAAAATACACATATAACACACAAGTTAATCATAACAAACTCCTTATATTTTATGAATCCACACTCTTACACTTGTATGGTTGTCTTTGATATGATTGACTCTGCTACTTGTTGGACTACTGTTTATCATTGCATATTCTTACCTATAATAATTTCAACCTTTTTAATGTTAATATTCATATTTTATTTATATTCATTATCTATATGATCAATCACAAGTGATCTCTATATGCTTACCTTCTTAGAAAACTTTATTAAATAGTCCACATTATCGATCAAGGATATTTGACTAGATAACTTTGTAATCATCTTTTCCAAGTGAGTTATTAACATGGGTTGTGTTTTATAAGTCAAAATAGTTTATTTATTAACTTAAATAACCACTTATTTAGGTTCACATAGTATATTACTTACTTCATCATGAGTGACTAATTGTATAATCTCTTTACTACCAACTATCAATACTTTGGAGCTTTATTCAACTCCTACAGTATTCTCTTCCCTTGGTATA
Organism: Torreya grandis; assembly: GCA_037957365.1. Classification (NCBI taxonomy): domain Eukaryota; kingdom Viridiplantae; phylum Streptophyta; class Pinopsida; order Cupressales; family Taxaceae; genus Torreya; species Torreya grandis. Next base: position 1,115,372 of record JARHVA010003736.1, read on the forward strand.
CTAGCTTGCAGTCCACCTTTTTCATCTTGGAACTTGTTATAATCCATCACACTTTTATCATAAATTATTTAACTAAATTATTTTGACAATTATTTATTGTCACCAAATATCATCACACTACTTTATGTCTCCTTATATGCTTGATTATCCTTTAATGGAGTTAGTGTATGCTTTCTTCCATCCTTATCAATGGTGTATGTATTGGCTCTACCATCATGCATATATATCCTATAATAATTACATGGTATACCAAGGATGATATGGAACACATTAATAGGAATCATATCACACAAAATTATGTCTTTATAACCACCAATCTGCAAGTCTACATAATGTTGTTAATTCACTAGGACTTGATGATTGTTTTGAATCCATTAAACTTTATAAGGATTTGGATGCTCTTAAATTTATAATCCTAGTTTATCTAACATCATGGAAGACAATATTATCTATAGTACCATTATCAACTATGAATTTACAACATTTATCTTTGTCATTGCACATGGTTTTGAACCATGTCTTTCTTTGTGGTGGTTCTCTCTCCTCATGTCTTGTATTTAAAATAACTATCCTCATCACCAAACTCTCCCATATTTTTGGTTCTTCCAAATAATTTTGTAATGAATATACACTGTCCTCTTCTTTTTGAACCACTTGATTTCTAATTTCACTCTAGGAGATACCACTTTGAATGTATTTTACACACTCATATGATTTATGTCATACAAATTTATTACACTTGATAGCAAATCCATGATATCCTATTCCTTTACCATATGATATTAAACCTCTATATCCATAACCACCTCTACTAGATTGACTTTAACTCTTAGAACTATTACCATCTTATTTAATTTGACTTTTCCACTAATTTCTATTACCTGACTATCCTCTTCCTTCTTGTTGACCTCTACCTCTGTAGTTTCTACCACCTCTCCCTCTATTTTTTTAAATTTATCTTCTAGAAATTTTTTCCTTTGACTTAAATGTTAGGCCTCCTCTAGTATTCTTGGTGATGAAATGTTGATCTTATCTTGAATCATAAAATTTAGGCCATTTATGTACCTAGTAACCTTTTATGTGTCCTCCTCTATTTGTCCTTCTCTAATAGTTAGTTTGAAAAATTAATCTATGTACTCTTTCACCATCATATACTTTTGTCTCAAATTTTGTATAATCCTAAATAAGTGATTCTGATAGTCTTTAGCTATGAATTTGCCTTTCATTTTGGCCACCATTCTATCCCATGACCTTATCTTCTATTTTCCCCTTCTTATTTCTTCTTTTATGCCATACCACGACAAGGATGAATGGACATTTAATATTTTCACTAAAAAATTAACCTTATTTTTCTCATTCACCTCTTCATAATCAAATTAATTATCCATGGCTGTGTTCCAATCAACCAGCTCTTCAATGTTGAGACTGCCCTTATACATTGGCACTTGCATCTTGGGTTTTGATGTCACTCCAAGGAATACTCTTATAAACCTCTCTTTCACTTTACATTCCTATCCTTATTATGCTAACTATTCATAAATAACCTCATCCTCTCCTTCACTTGTATCACCTATGGTCATCTATCTCCTCTGATCCAACTCCATGGCTATTAACCTTGCCTGCAAGTTCCTTACCTCAACAACTAGTGCATCAACTACCTACAACCTTTGTTGGATTTTTTTTTATCCTCATCTTATAGCTTCCATGTGTTTATTTTACTCCAAATATAATCTTGTATTTTATACCAAATGACTCATAGGAAAATTCTTAACAATCCACACTTGTCTTATTTCTATATGTTAATTCCTCTAACAAGGGTTGATAGGTACATATGCTCATTAATGAATCAAAAATTAATTTATTATTTAATGTTTATTAGTATCTTTCTCATTATCATTATATTATTATTTGACCCATCATCAAACTCACAAAAACTTTCAAGGCATATACCACCACTTTAACAGAGTTCTGTGTAGCCTTTTTAGGCCTTTTTGACTTATACGGTCAAATATGATTTGATTTTGGGAATATAAAACCATTTTTTAATACCCTCTATCTTATACTCTATCTCCAAGATGTATATATTAATAAATTATTTCAAAATTATCTTTCTTAACCTCTTTTAAGGCATTGTCTAGGCCTAATTAGGCCTCCCTCACCCCTATCCATACACAGTCTTCTATACTTGTACCTCTCCATACCTAACCAGTTCAAAAACTTCAAAATATATTATTATATATTCACCCATTTTATGAATTTTATAAAATTTTATGAATTTTTGTTGGTGTAAATTCTTATTAATTGAGTTTATTTTTGAAAACCCTAGTTTAGGGTTAACCAAGCTTGCATAAACCTCAGAGGCATGAATTTGATGTTTTATTATTTCAATCTAGTTTCAAAAAAATATGAATAATGGTATGGGTCTATATAACACTCTCACACATTTTTAAACCATTGGATGTTCCTATATATTCCTCTATTCCACTAATAATTCACATTCTTATCTAATTAGGTATGTAAACACAATCTGTAGGGGCCTGAAAGAAAACATCTTGAGAGTTTATATTCAAAAAAGGGTTTAAAAGTGTTTTAAAGGTTTATTTTGATCCTTATAAACCCAAAAAACATTATTAAATCATTAAAAACTCCATTTTATGTCTCTAATACACATGTTTACAATGTTTTATATTTTGATTATATATGTATGTACTATTTCAACAGGTTTGTATTGTCATCTATGAAAAGTGATATTAAAAAAAGAAAATGAATTTTATAATAAAATTTAGTAAAAATTAAATAGACTCACCAATTCCATAATAAGTCTCAAAATTACATCAATATTGGATCTTCCTTCAATGACCAGTCTTAGACAATCCTCTTTCAAAGCACACACTCAAATTATAGTGTTTGTATATTATTTTTCAAACATGAGGAATTATTTGATTAGTTTTATAGGGTTTAATCCCACCCATCATTAAAATTAATTCCAATAACTGAATCAAAACAAAAATTTCCATGTCTTATAAATCCTATAACTAATCTAACTACCTTTTGGCCCTCTAATGGTCACAAAATGCTGCTTAAAACATTAAAGGTATACACTAAGTGTATTTGGCCATACATATATGTTATAAATACTATGGTATAAGCCCATGTTATCTTCAATAATGTTCCCTTAAAAAAATCAAACTCATTCATCCCTTAAAACACACAAAACTCCTAAACTATGCTTGACAAATTCAAATATTCAAATTATTAAATTTGGTGAGAAAATGCCAAATTTGAAATCTAACCTACCTAAGAACCCATAGACACTTGGAAAAGATTATAAAGTGTGAATTAATATTCATAAAACCATAAAAATTCTAATTTACCATAAAATAACTTATCAAATCAAAATTGTTCAAACAAACACCAAAATGAGTCATCCTTAGAAGGATACTCCTACATCCACTTGACAGTGCATGGTTATAGGCAATGGATGCCATAGTTTATTGATTACACAAAAGTTTTAAATTAATTCATAAGGGACACATGGTACATATTATATATTATGACATATTGAGAACCATAATTTTTATACAGATACTCTATGATCCAATCTAGTTTACCCTGGGACTACATGGGAGGCATCTTAGATAGTAGAACAACATGCTATTTAGATGCACATAATAAAGAATAATTATAAGGATAAGGATAAAATTATTATATATATATATATATATATATATATATATATATATATATATATATATATATATATATATATATAATGTAATTTAGATAAATAGATATGACATTCAAGTATATACCTAAATTTAAAAGACTAAGATTGATTATTCTAATTTGATAAGAGCATATGTTAAACATGGATTGTAAAAACTAATTATATTTTTGGGTTGAATTATTGAATGTAAATATATTATATATGTGAAAATTATGGATAATTATTCATTTCTTTTATTTTGTCTCTTAAAGTGATCTCCTATCTATGTTGGCTTGATTCAATGATATTGGGTTAATATCACTGGTCATTATTGACTTCCTAGTTAGTACAATGTGATATTCAATACTAACCTATGTCCAAGTATGGAATTTTAAATATAAAATAATATATTATTATATTTTTTTGTTTTGTTTTTTTGATCCCAAATCTTGATGATGTGTGTAGATCCAAAAATAAGCCTCATTTGCCTTGAAACTCTAAATGTACTTGTGAGGCCTAGAAACCTATATAAATAGGGGAAGTGTAAATGATTGAGCTAAATCCAATCACCTCCACCTAATATTTTATTACTTCATATGTATCTAATAATTAAAGGATAAAAATAAGGCCACATATATTTATCCCATCTAATATGATTGTGTAATTATGCTCTTTTGTTATGTGCATACAACTAATTATTGTATTTTGTACTTGAAAATGCATGATTTGACTTGGATCATGAGTTTCCTAGACTTGTATTGTGAATAATAATTATGATAGGTATTAAAATTATAAATAATATTTTATATTTTATTATTGTGTAATAGTGTATAAATTTACCTTGTTAAGGGTCAACTTTAATTGGTAAAAAGGACAAGTTTGGGAAGTCGAATTGGGTCCTTCCTCCTACGGGTTGGTTTAAGCTCAAATTCAATGGTTCATCTCAAAGGAACCTAGGCACATTAGGTCTAGGTTGTATCATTAATTATTATTGTGGATCCCTTATTTTATCTATGTTAGGAATATTCAAGATGGATCTAATAATGAAGCAAAAGCCCAAATGCTAATGAATGAGATTGAATTGGCTATTCAGTGTGCTACCCTAAAGCTTATCATTGAGGGTGATTATAAAGTGGTAATTTTGGATTTGAAAAATAAGGAAGCTACTTAATGTCATTTAGAGAATGTATTGATGAATACCTAGAGTAACTTGGAAGCCTTTTCATCAATTGATTGTAATCACTACTTTTGGGAGGCTAATTTGGCTATTGATTTCTTACCAAACTATGGTATTGATCAAGTGAAAGTTTGTTATGTGGATAATGTGAGAAATTTTTGGGAATACTTCCCATATATATATATATATATAATTTATTGATTTCATCTAATTTCTCTTGCTTATTTCTAATTTTATATTGCTTTGTCCATAAAGTAATTACAAAATCCCCTAGCTAACTTAGTAGTGGTCTTTTCTTTGCGGAGTGTGAGTCAACTAAATATGGTGGATTGGTAATCCTAGCATCATATTTTTCTTCATTCCATAAATTTTATTTCACTTGAAATGGTGATTGGGTGGCAAGATTTACATTTATTATGGTAGAAGGCTATTATTGGAAGGATAAGAGATTACCCAAGGTACAAGGGAGTTGTGAGGCTTCCTTTATGCCTCATTATGTTTTTTGCCATTTTGGTGTTATTAACATTGGAAGCATGTTCACTCTCTACTTTCCCTTTATTGTGTGTGGTGGTTGAGGTTGGTAGTGATTAAAATGGAGAATGTATATGAGATAGGTTTGGTGATTGCATGTTTTTATGGGGTCAGTAATGCATGTGAAACGGCCTTTAAAGGTCAAATTTTGTGATATCAACTCAAACACATCTTCTAGTTGTTGAATAAATAAATTTTTGATGTTATTTTAGATGTTCTCAGTCTAGAATTTCTTGTGAAGGGTGTTTGAAGTACGGTTAACTCAAAATTTATGATAATTTTTGCATCTAACCTAATTTTCTTGGTTTCTAATGTGGAGGTGGTGGTAAAGGTCAAGGATTTCGATGTGAACCTAGTTTTTCTCACTGGTGTAGTGAAGAATATTCTATTCCATGACTTGACCCCACTCCCAAATTTGCCATTTTTTGGAAAGGATGGTTTGTGGTAGTCCCAATTATGATATTTAGGGCACTTAAAACATGGTTCATGATCCTCCTAGGTTTCATTGAGGACTTAAAAAGAAGTTAAATTATTTAGACATGAAGGTTGGGATGTTTATTTACTTACTACTTATGACACAACTCAAGAGTCAAATTCTATATATGGCATAGATGAGGGAATATTGTCATGATCAGTGGTGTGTGGAGGAGGTAAATAATTGGTAAAATGGATTCTTAGGGGACAAGTTATTTTTCCTCTTTGTTATGATAAATATTTAGTGGTGAAATATGGGCCAAACACCCTTGTAGGATTTAATACCTCATTGGCATCTATTTTCGATTGAAAATTCCTAAAGAAACTAGTGAAATGCATGGTGGTGGAAGAAATGGAGGAGAAATAATGTAGTGGATGGGAAATCATCTATCTAGTAGACATAGATGACAAGGTTCATGCTGGTTTAAATTTTTGATGCTAGTTCATGTATTGTCTTTAGTCTTACTCATTTTTTGGTGGTTTGTTTTAGGTTCATGGTTTTTATGTTGTGTTATTTGTGGTGTACCCTTGTTTTGTTGGGGATTTTTACTTGTTGACATTAACGGTGGTTTCTAGACTTTCTAGTTTTGACTGTATGCCTATGGGCCATTTTATGTAAATATTTTATTTTCATGCTAGGGGTCCAAATATAAACCCCATATCTATCTAAAAAATAGTCTATAAATGTATACTAGATAACTACCAAGTCCCTTTTTGAGACATTTATTTATTTATATATGGATCCAATTGAATAAATTCATCACTCCACATATACACTAGGATTATGTAACACCCTAATTATGGTAAATAATTTATAAAATATCCATTTTAAGGAGTGGGTTAATTTTTATAGACTTGTAAATATTGACAACTAATACTAAGCAGTTTGGTGGAATTGACCCGTGTATAGATAAACTAAGTTGATGGTCTAAAGATGCATATGACTAATATTTAGTAGGTTTGAAAAATATAGTGAGGTGTATATGATATTTATTAATTATATATCACCTAAATATTTTACACTTGGAAACCATAGACCTTAGTTAGTCCTCTCAATTATAGAATTATCCTACTTCTACACGTCTCACATCTACTTTCTTTTGTACCCTTTGGTATATTTATTAGTTAAACCAATCTTATGTTAATGAACCATGCCTTTTATCTTTCCAAAAATTCATAAAAACTAATTATCTTCCACCTTTATAAGTTTTATACTTATACCTAATTTTCTACTTCCCAGACACTTATGTCCCAGTCAGATGCCTATGTTGATGTAATTGTCCTTACCTAAATCAAGCATCTAGTGCCCTAAAGTCATCTAATTATTAAACGAATTATATTCTAGTGGTCAAACTAATTAATTTAATGTGATATATTCTCCATGAGGATTTGTATAAATATAATATAAACCCTCATCCATTCCTCACCTATGACAAACCAAAGTAACTTACCAAAAAATAGTCTATCAAGCACTAAATTAAGGAAAGATTCCCCATTTTATCTTATTTTCATATTAGTCATAGGGACACCACATATATAGGTCTAAATTAATGAATGGGTAGCCTAAGAGGTATATTTTTCAAGTTACAATCTAGGGAATTATGATACTTGCTTATCACATATTGCATGATTTACGCACAAGCCAAAATGTAGGAGAGATCTACATAAGTTTGAGGCCCTCTTTAGAGTATTGGATATGTAGTTAGTGTTCATTAATAAAGGGTTATTTGGGGAATCTCAATAACATGTGACTACTAATCCATTTTTATCATAGCCACAATCAAGATCAATTTTAATGAAATTACTTAGATGATTTGCAATAGTATAATTATACATCATAGAATTAAGGACATAATATGCAGATCCACAACAACAATTGGAAAAATAATATAGTATTTAATATTATGACTAAACCAAATTGAGGGGGAAACCTATAAAATAATGCAATAAGAAAAAAAATTGTAATATAATCCTCAAATATTAACCACTACTCCCTATATATACTCTTCTTATACATTGTTATTTCATAGGCTAACCATACTAAGAACATTGAGAAATGAAATAAGGTAATATGAAGCTATGTAAGCCATAATTCAGCCACACATATCCCTATACACAATATAGGTTAAGGGTGTAGCATGCCATTTCCATTTAGAATAACATTTTCATAAATGTTAAATCAAGCCAGGATATTTTTGGAAGATTGTTTCAGCCTCCCATGTTACATATTTGCAATGCAGGTGATTCCATTTGATCAAATACTCCTTAATAAATCTATTATATAATTGATTAGTGCATATTTAAAGGACCTCTTTAGGATTTATAATGACTCATCCTTATTCAATGAATTATGGTAACTCATTCTGAGTGGAAACTCTACGTCTAATTACCTTCTTTAGGTGAGATACATAGAAAACTAGATGTATATGAGTGGATGGGGGTAATTCAAATTCATAATCCACACTACCAAGTTTCTAAAAGATCTGATAAGGTCCATAATTCTTAGGTGATAGGTTGTTATCTTTGTTTTCTTTAGAGAAAAATTTGCTTATATGGATATAAACACATAAAGACCCAATCACCTATGTCAAAATGCCTCTCACTACGGTGTTAATTTCCTTGATGTTTCATTTTATTTTGTGATATTATTAAATTTTCTCACAAATTCACTAGTACCTCCTATTGATTATGAATGGGTTCCTTAATATCTCAGATGTTGGGATGCACCATCAATGAGGAAGTGATGTATGGGGGTTGATACCCGTACAATTCCACAAATTGAGACATTTTATAAGAAGTGTGAAAATAAGTTTCATACCACCATTCACCAAGTGGAAATCAATGAACCCATTTGTCTTGTTTGTTAGAAATAAAAAAATTAAGATATCCTTCTAGACATTTGTTGACCACCTATGTTTGTTCATCAAATACTCCTTAATCTCTCTAGTCTATAATTGATTAGTGCATTTTTCAGGGACCTCTTTAGGATTTATAATGACTCAAGATTCTTCAACAAATTTTGGTAACTCATTCTGAGTGGAAACTCTATGTCTAATTACCTTCTTTAGGTGAGATACATCTAAAACTAGATCTATGAGCCAAGTGGGTGCCTAAACATGTAAATAATTCAGTCTAATAATTACTAGTAAATATGGGAACTCAGTCACTTACAATGATCTTTAGAATACCATACAATTTATGAACTATACTGATAAAATTAAAAACTACTCTACTGACAATAAATGGTTATGATAAGGAAAAAAATTAGCATACTTGGTAAGTCAATCTAGAACAACCATGATAATTTTTTTACCCTCAGACCATGGTAACCCAATAATGAAATCTATGGAAAACTCCTCTCAATACTAGCTAGGGATGGATAAATGATGAAAAATACCTAATGTTTTAGTGGTTTCACTTTTGTTCTATTTACATACTATGAATCTAGCCATATGTTTCTATAGATCCTCCTTGACTCCTTCCCAATAAATATCTTTCTTGATTTTATGATATGTTTTCAAAAATCTTGAGTGACCTCTCAATGGAGATTCATGAAGTTTTAGAAGGATTTCATTTTTGAGAAGAGAATTCTTAAAAAGGTATAATTTGTCTTTATACCATAATGCATTCCCATTTCAAGTAATTTTTTTAGCTCCCCCTAAACCATGTTGAATATTTTAAATCAAATCATGGGTAGCACTATCATTCTCTGATTCTAGTCTTGTTTCCTCTAGCCAATTTACCTACCAAATAGTCATTGCATAAAATAATTCCTTAATGGATTCATCTATCTAGGATAGTGCATCTTCTACCACATTCTCTTTTAATTTATTATATACTATTTTAAAATCATACCTTAACATTTTATTAACCGATTTTTTTTATTCTTTAGATGATAATCATTGTTAAAAAAAAGGAGGCTATCATGATTAGTATTTACCTAAAAGTGATGACCCATTAGGTAAGTTCTCCATTGCTTCACTGCATACATAATATCCATCATATCTTTCTTAGAGATTGGTTTGACACTATTCTTTTACTTCTTTTAAAAAAAATTAAAATTTAGTGGTCTATCTTAATGCATGGGTATATCTCCCAGGCCATATCCTGATGTGTCATAATCCACAACAAAAGTTTTTGAAATATGGAGTAGCTAAAATTAGAGTTGTGTAAATAGCCATTTTGATGATAATACATAACTTTTATTCACCATCCACGAACAATTCTAATTCTATTAGGATTATAATGATGCAATTTGACCCAAGACCCAATAATCTATTCATTTATTCTCAAACTAACTTGAGGTATCTTTACTGTTTCATATATCTTTATCAATGTCCAATTTCCTCTTTATTTAAAATATTCATTCCCTTTAGACTGATCTAGATTAGACCAATAATATTTAATCTCAACTTTTGATGAACTTATAGCCTCTATATTCTAGTTCATCATCTTTGAAACTCTATCTTTTATAACACACAAGTTTCCTGATAGACTTATATACTAGCCTTATGATTCACCTACTCCTTTGAATACCTTGAATATTTCCATATTCTTATCATTATATCCACTTTGATCTATTATTAATTGTCCTTATCAATAAGACTATCTTCTTTTATTGGTTTTAACCTTAAATTGGTATCTTGATACTTCTGTTAGGGTTTCTAGATGAAATGCTTCAATCATCCTGGATATAAACAAGATTTCTAATTTTCTTTCAATTTAATATACTATATATTTAAGCCACTTATTAAAAATAATCTCTTATTATGACTTTTACAATTAAGATTATTCAAATTAATCACATACCGGGAAACTTCTGGTCTTTATTTTATTTGAATAATAAATAGTAGATTTCTAGGTGTATTTGAATATGTGATCTCTCCCTCTTCTACACCAAATCCTTTTTTTAGTTCAAGATTATATTCTAATAGCATCATCAAAATCAACTTTCCCAATATCATTTGATCATAAATTCAATCTATCCTCAACAACATGTATAAGAAATTCATTGAAACAAATGTGATCTTTTAGTTGACCACTTGGATCATGGTGATGTAATAACTATCTTTATTTTAGAATAATGAAATATCCTTTTGCCAAAACTAAATGTAATCATGTGTAATTAAATCAAACATATAATGACCCTGACACTTTTAATCTATTTTGAAGAATGCCATCAATCTCAATGACTAAGTCAATTTTGATTACACCATAAAACAATGTTTGATAGTCACATAAGAAACTCCTTGAAGGTTATTTTCTCTCCATAAAACTTAGTTCATGTTCAACTTATCACTATCAAATCTATTGATATGCATTATTAAAGCCAAAGATCTTAAAATACTACCAGCTCAATTTTGAATCTCCAAATAAATAAGACCAATTTGAATCACTTTACATAGTGCAAAGTTTAATTTAACAAATCTACTGGTAACTATCAAGATAATATTATTATGCTCACCTTCAATTGCATCCATGCACACTTTCCAAATCAGTTAGCACTTATTATCAAAATTTAACTATCTTTTATCCCATTTCTAACCATTTATTTGATCTCATACAATGGATTGCATGAGCTATCAGTTAACTATGTATGACTATATTCTTATTAAGCTCTATTTCAAACCCTATTAGTGATCATTGAATCTCCATGCATGCAAATCATGTTTAACTATCTTTGTGTCAGATTTCCTCATTCATGGACCTCTAGAATTTCTCATGCAGTTGTGTATATTAATGCATCAAGACATATATCAACACCTTATTCATGTAATAAATACATTAACATATTTGAGAGGAGTTTATCGACTCTTTTTGCTTCAACAAAATACTCTTCTTTACTCATATATGCTCCAATACATAATCATTGAAAAAGTTCTTTATTTTTGTCATGCCACATAAGAATGAAGTTTCTAGAACTTGGATAGGTTGTGCTCCTTTTTATATTTTAAAATCCAAACAAAATTTCAATTATTGATCTGAAAACAATTTTTATTTATAAAAATATAGGCTGAGAAAGCCTTCTTGACTCTTTCTATCACTTACTCACTCCTACATTTTATGCCACCACAAATCATCATTACAGTATTCTTTGTATTCGAAATAAAACATTCTATCCCATGGTTGAGATATTCTCTCAACTTACACACAAGAATGGGAATATTTATTTTAACAGAAAATTCTTACATGGATTATTCAACTCCTATTTGACCTCCACCAAATCCTATAAATCTTCTTCCAATGTAACAACTTGACCAAGAATCTCTCCTTTGGAAAATTATATACCTTCTCCTCCTCAAACCTTCTTATTCATCTATATGAGATATTTAGTATCTATAAAATAATATTTACAATTCAAGACCCCCTTAGGGTCATCACAACATGACCATACTCAAACTTATTAAATCTATGTCCTTCATAGGCTAAAAATATGCATACATAAAATATTTACATGATAAATTTCATCTCCTCCTAATGCTCCTGCATTAGACTACCCTACTGGAAAAATTTGAGCTCCTACTCAAAAGTGTTTTCATTTTTTTCTTTCATATTTTCCAATTTTTGTGCATCTTCTTTACTTGTCTTTGTTTTCTTTTCACTTTCTTCTTCACCTACTTGTATTCTTTAAGCCTAAATGGCTCATTCTCCACTTTGACTTCTAGAATAAACTCAAGAATGTATGACTCCATTTTGGAATCAATTTATTCTACACTTGCACTCACAACACTAAAAACAACATTAGTTTTAAAAAAATTAGGCATAATTGCCTCCTCATATGTATCTTCATCACTTATGAGCTTGAAAATCTCAATTTTAGCTTCTTTAATAGCCTCTTCATCTCCTATGAGGCTCAAATTTTTTGATTCCTCCATGATTTCATTCCAAATCAAGTATTCTTCTATGTAAGCTACTTTATCTTCATTTGTAGCTTTATCTTCCCCTTCTTGTTCATGAGACAACATGACTTGCACTTCATTAATATGCTTATCAATTTCCACAAGCACTTCATGTGCTTCATCTTCACTTTGGCTTTTCATAAATTCATTCATTAATTGCATTGTTTCTTTGTAGAAATTATAATCTTCTTTTTGTAAATCTGTAGTGTCATCATCAAAAATAACATCCATGTCAAATGAAAAAGATTTAATCTATATAAACCCTTTAACTTCTCATTTATCTCCTTTTTCATGTAATACATCACCATATTTATGAAAAACAAAACAAATTTTATCCACTTCATGCTTTTATTGAATCAAATATTCTTCATGGATAAGATTTTCTTGAATATCTTCTACTTGCTCCATATCTTCAATCATTTCACCTTCCTCTGGATAACAAATCTCAATTTCATCATGCTCTTCCACACAAGCATGTTGTTAATTCTTAACTCTTTCTTTGAATGCCTTGCTTTTTTTGACATGATTAAATTTTAAGCCCTCAATATGGGCTCCTCCTTTACTAAGTTCAACATTGACATGCACACATGATACGAAACAGATATATTTAAACATTTTAGGCTTATTTGCCTCTATATTTTCTTTCTTAGGTTGTTTTTCTAACATTTTCAGTTGCTTTCTCAAATGGCTAGCTTCCTTCTACCTTTTTCTTTGCTCACAAATCTCCTTGAGAGGCCACCATAATGATTTCCTAATTCTTATCAATAATCTTTGTCTTCATTTCATCAAGACATCCTTCATCATTGCCAAGATCAGCTTTATCTCAACAATCTCTCTTTCTATCTTCATATTGTCTTCTCTATGGAAATTTTCATGAAATAATCCCTTCTTATTTTCACTCTTCATTTTATCTTCTCTCAACAAGTCTATTATACCTTATTCCATCTCTTTTCATTTTAGCAGGTACTCTCTTTAACTTGGAAACACCTCACCTAGGCTACTCCTCTTATGCCTTAGTCTCTTGGTGTACTTGTTTCACCCAATCCTCTCTCTACTTGCTTCGTCTATTGAAAACTTTTTTGATCTCATCTAGTTCTATTTCACCATAGTCCCTTGATCCCTTTCTTAATGCCTCAATGGATTCTACTTTAAATCATCTTCTTACAAGTTAATTCAATAAGATACATGAAATGTTTACCTTGTACCTTATGTATGGCTGCCTTTACTTTCCCTTTTAATCTAATTCTAATTAATCAATCAAGCCTCCAGTGGCTTAAGGTCTTTATTACTAAACTTCTTACCTCCTTGCCTCTCTTAAAGCTTTTCATTATTTCTTTCGTACAACTAGTAGCCTGTATACACTTACAATCACTATTAATCTAAACCCTTCAATCTGAAATAAACTTATAAACAAATTTATACATGTTTTCCAAATAACTTTTGTGCTCTGATACCAAAAATTGATGATAGTCCATAAATTTTATTCAATATCCAAGAACAATTTGAATTCTATTAGGATTTTAATGATTTAATTTGACCCAAGACCCAATCATCTATTCATTTATTCTCAAACTAAATTGATGTCTCTTTACTATTTGATATATCTTTATCAATGGCTAATTTCCTCTTTATCTAACATCTTTATTCCCTTTAGATTGGTCTAGATTAGACCAATAAGATTTAATCTCAACTTTTGATGAAATTATAGCCTCTATATTCTAGTTCATCATATTTAAAACTCTATCTTTCATAACACACAAGTTTCGTAATAGACTTATATACTAGGCTTATGATTCACCTACTCCTTTGAATACCTTTAATATTTACATATTCTTATAATTCTATCCACTATGATCTAATCTTAATTGTCCTTATCAATAGGTCTATCTTCTTTTATTGGTTTTGACCTTAAATTAGTATCTTGATACTTCTATTAGGGTTTCTAGATGAAATGCTTCAATCATCCTAACTATAAACAAGATTTTTGATTTTCTTTCAACTGATTGTACTATATATTTAAGCCACTTATTCAAAAGAATCTCTTATCATGACTTTTACAATTAAGATTATTCAAATTAATCACATACCAAGAAAATTCTGGTCTTTATTTTATTTGATTAATAAATAGTGGATTTCTAGTTGTATTCGAATATGTGATCTCTCCCTCTTCTATACCAAATCCTTGTTCCAGTTCAGGATTATATTCTAATAGCATCAATACAATCAACTTTCCCAATATCATTTAATCATAAATTCAATCTATCCTCAACATGTATAAGAAATTCATTGAAACAAATGTGATCTCTTAGTTGAATGCTTGGATCATGGTGATGTAATAACTATCTTTATTTTAGAATAATGAAATATCCTTTTTCATGTAATCATGTGTAAATAAATCAAACATATAATGAGTTTGGCACTTTCAATCTATTTTTAAGAATGCCATCAATCTCAATGACTAAGTCAATTTTGATTACACCATAAAATAATGTTTGATAGTCACATAAGAAACTCCTTGAAGGTTGTTTTATCTCCAACCAACTCAGCTCATGTTTAGCTTCTCACTATCAAATATATTGCTATGCATTATTGAAGTTAAATACATTGAAATAATACCATCTCAGTTTGAATCTTGAAACAAATAAGACTAATTCAGATCACTTTACATAGTGTAAAGTTTAATTTAACAAATATATTGGTAATTATAAAGATAATATTGCTACGCTCACCTTCAATTGGATCCATACGCACTTTCCAAATCTACTAACACATATTATAAGAATTTAACTATCTTTTTTCCCCTTTCTCACCATTTAGTCGATCTCATATAATGGCTTAGATAGGATATATGTTAATTTTGTATGACTATATTCTTATTATGTTATATTTTAGACCTTATTAGTGATTACTGAATCTCTATGCATGCAAATCACGTTTAACTATCTCTGTGTCAGATTTCCTCATTTACAGACCTCTATAATTTCTCATATAGTTGTGTATATTAATGCATCAAGACATATATCAACACCTTATTCATGTAATAAATACAGTAACATACCTGAGAGGAGTTTATCGACTCTTTTTTCATCAACAAAATACTCTTCTTTACTCATGTATGCTCCAATACATAAACATTGAAAAAGTTCTATATTTTTGTTGTGCCACCTAAGAATGAAGTGTCTAGAACTTGGATAGGTCTTACTCCTTTTTATGTTTTCAAATCCAAAAAAAAGTTCAATTATTAATATAAACATAATTTTTATTTACAAAAATATAGGTTGAGAAGGGCTTCTTGACTTTATCTATCACTCGTTCACTCCTACATTTTATGCCACCACAGATTATCATTATATTATTATTTGTGTTCTAAATAAAACATTATATCCCATGGTTGAGATATTATCTCAACTTACACACAAGAATGGGAATGTTTATTTTAATAGACAACTCTTTCATGGCTTATTCAACTCCTATTTGACCTCCACCAAATCCTATAAATCTTCTTCAAACATAACAACTTGACCAAGAATCTCTCCTTTGGAAAATTATCTTCCTTATCCTCCTCAAACCTTATTATTAATCTATATGATATATTTAGTATCTATCAAATAATATTTACAATTCAATACCCCCTTAGGGTCATCACAACATGACCATACTCAAACTTTTTAAATCTATGTCCTTCACAGGATACAAATATGGATACATAAAATATTAACATGACAAATTTAATGTCATCCAGATGCTCCTACATCAGATTTTCAACTATAAAAATGGCTTGGTATCTAAATCAATCCATTGGAAGGAGTATTTATTCAAAATAGAGGTGATTGGGGATACAATACTACCATATTTTTTGATAAAACTATGATAATAACTAGTTAGCCCTAGAAATCCATGGAAGTGCTTAAGGGTCTTGGTAGCTTTCCACTCCATAATCACTTGGATGTTATTAGGATCCACTACTCCACCTCTTAGACATCAAAGTCACATTTGGAAGTTTTTTTTTATAAATCTTATGTTGTTATAGAACTAAAATTACCTATTTAACATGCTTTAAATGGTCACCCTAGTTTTTATTTTAGATGAGGATATCATAAAAAAGCACTAATACAAACTTTTTCAAATATGGACTAAAATTAACATTGATTAAAATATAAATATGTAGATGGATAATTTGTTAGGCCAAAAGGCGTGGCCATAAATTCATATTTGAATTCATGAGTTTTGAAATTTTCTTTAGGTATGTCTTCATTATGGATTTGAATCTGATACCCAAAATGAAGGTCTAACTTGGTAAAAATAAATAACACCATGTAGTTCATGTAGAAAATTATCAATTAATGGTAGAGGAAACTTATATTTATTGGTGTACTTGTTGAGTTATCTATAGTCTAGGCACATCATCCAAATGTCATCTTTTTTCTACACCATGACCATAGGGGAGGAATATTCCCTTCAACTATGTCAAATGATTCTTGCCTACAACATCTCATGTACCATCTTTTCAATTTTAGTCTTCTAGGTATAGGGATACATTTAGGGTCTAATGTTGGATGGTGTACTTCCTAGAATCATCCTAATGAAATGAACATCCACAAAAATTAGAGGAAGTCCGTTTTGCATATCAAAAAAAAAAAAAAATGGTCATCCATCACCCTTTGACAAATCAGGATGTGTAAAGTCCTTAGCTGGTTGAACCTCTATGGAGAATAAGTGTGCCAAAAATACCTAGGAACATTTTATAAGAATCATCATTTTATGATAACTAACTAGTTGTGAAGATTTAGCACATAATCCATGAGATTCAAAGGTCATGCTTTCTGAATTGAACCTCATAAATAGTTCCTATAAATTCATGTCAATAGTTCACAAAGTGGTGAGTCACTGTACTCCCAAAACAATGTCAACTCCTCCCATGGGAATAGAAAACATAGGGGAATCTAACTAGTATTCTTCCATAGTAAGATTAATGTTATGTCATTTTCCATAATAATTTATTGTACCCCATCTATAATCATGGCATGAAATTTTTAAGCTAGGTAAATAAAATAGTTCAAATGAGTAGTCAACTTATTGTTGTTAAATTTATGTGTACTCCCATAGTAAATTAACACAATCACCTTTTTTTATTTAGGAAACCAACCACCTTAAGATTTTAAGGAGTATAAAATCTTAAAAGTGCAATGACAATAAATAACAGGTTGATAATCCTAAGATTCATCCTCATGTTCTTCTAAACCTACTCCTGAATCCTCATCTTCTTCTTCCTCCTCATTGGCACCTTTAATGCAAAAAAACTTCTTTTCACCACATAAATGTTCTTTGTTATATTTGTATCATAACCAAAATGTAAACTTTTTACATGATTTTATTCAATTTTTTGAGGTGTCAATCAGGTAGGCTATAAAAATGATGGTGATATAAATGTGTGTTCATGAACATTAGGGAAAGATCTTCATTTGATCAACTCTTTTTCCTCAACAAGGAATGTCCTCAGTATGGCTTTAGATACATTACTGGGATGCAACATGTGAACCTACAATTAGATTATATATTTGAAGCCACCCTAAAATAGGTCATTCAAATTTTCCACAGTGATGTCTACCACACATAAGGAGAGATTCTAAAATTAAATAATGTAATACTTTACAATCCCAATTTAGTGCAACTTGGATAGTTAGATGAAGTTGTTCTTAGAGACATTATTATGATATTGGATCTATAACTCCTTAGAAAATACCAACCATGAAATTAGGATACCCTTATTTTTATTTTAAGCACACAACCAGTGATACCAAATGAACTTCTCATGTTCTAGATATAGAGAGGACATAGCCACCTTTTATGAATAGGGAGTCTAATGTAGATCAAATAAATTTTGAATTTGAGTAATCCATATGAGTTAATCATTACCATTAAAATTTTATGGATCTACTTTTGGAAATAATGACTTCATACGATGGTTGACATTATGATTGTCTGGAGGAGGAAAACCAAACTAGAGTGGTGGAGGGTGATTTTACAATTGTTGAGATAAAAAGTAAGCCAATTTCCTAGTGATTTATCACCATTGATCTCAAAAGCCATTAATGTCTCCTCTCAACCCTATGAGGTCCTATTTAACTCCATTAAGATCATATTTTTTCACCATGCCCTATAACTCTAACTTGAGTTGTTGAACTACCTCCAAAATACTTCGATCAGAAGTTTTTGACTCCATTTTGTCTTTGTGAAGAGTTTTAGGAATTTATTTCCCTTTACCATGACCATATGTGCTAGACCCTACCATGCACAATTATTTTGAGGGTTATGACCCTAAAAAAATGTATTGTTAGATGATATAATTGCAATCACCTTACCAAGATGAATCTAATAACTACTAATGTGCATAAAGGTGAAAATTTCTAGCCTAAAAAAGTGTACTAGTAGAATATACCATTATGATCATCTCGTAGAAATGAATCTAATGACTAATAATTTTCATAAGGTAAAAAATTACATACTTTATTTATAGCTAATTTTTACCTCATGAACAAAAATATGGTGATGAAAAAATTCAATTCATCTTGGATCAAAAGCTATATTTTTTTGACCTTTTAATGCTCTAGATGGTAGATCCAAAAAAATGTAATGTAGAAACTTGCCCAAATTGAAGCTATAATTCCACTAGTAATGAAATTACTTAGATGATTCCCAATAACATAATTATTTATCATATAATTACGAATATAATATGTAGATCTACAATAATAATTGGTGAAATAACATAATACTTGAATATTATGACTGATCCACTTCAAGGGGAGAATCTTCACAATAATGTAATATGAACAAATTTTGTAATATGATCCTCAAAAACTAACTACTACATCCTATATATCATCTACTTAGCCATAGTTTTTACATAAAATTACCATAATAAGAACATTGAGAAATGTAATAAGATAATATGAAGTTATGCAAGCCATAAGTCAGCCACACATATCCATAAACACATTATAGGTTAAGGGCATATCATGAATTACTAGGGTTTTATCATTTGAAAATGAGTGATAGTTCATGATCCATATCTTTATGTAATAGAGTGAAGGTGGAGATGAACCCATAAGCATCTAGGTGGTCACATCCTATTTCAGTAGTTATTTCATATTAGACACCCATGTTTGATCCAAATAGTACCATAGATGCAATTATCCTAGGATGATATAAGTGTATAATGCTACATAATCACTTAATATATAATTTGATGACTATTCTAGAATATTATTCTAGTTTAATTCCTACCTATTCCAGATCTAGATCTATATTAGCACTAGAACCAACTAAGTATCTTGTTTTAATTATCATTACATTATCTATCATAGTTTTACTTTGCATTTTTATCATATTTTATCATAAACTCAATGCATGTTCTCTTTGAGTTTTGTAATTAATTGGCCTATTATATATTTGTTTATCACCATTATGTTTATTCATTTTTATGTTCTTAACCCTATCGACCCATAGTTGAATCCTCATCTAATTTAGGGTTAAACATTTAATGAACCTAATTCTTGAGATCAAAACCTAAGTCAATTAGGGTTTTTCAAATATTTACTATTTTTTATCCATAAGTGATATAAAATATGTGCAATATGGATGCATCTATTACCCATTTTGGGTCCCAATTTATAATTGTTATGGTGATTTGCTATGTAAATTACTTGATAAAATCCATTATTGAAATAAATAAGCATGTCTATCAATATCAAGAAAGGGTTTTGAAGTAATATAAAACTTTAATATATATTTTAAATTATTTTTTTAATACAATAGATTAAGTGCCTTTTAAAACCAAACTCATAAAAAAATGGCCTTATTGATAAATCAAGAGTCATGTATCCTAAAATTTCAATCTTCAAACTTATCAATCAATCTACTATCTATAAGGATATCCTATATGAGGTAGTGTGTGATACCAGGTACTAGGTGATATAAAATTGGTTGTTATTGTAGATATTATGAAATATATGAAACAAAATGCAAACATTATTACCTTAGGTTGTAATGAGGTGTTCTCAAAGAATATAATTTATCAATACTTTCCTTTATCAACACAAATTAATCCTAATAATCAAGAAAACTAAAATGATCATATGCCATATATTTTAAAGACATATAATGATGTTATTTCACTCTTATACTTCTTACACAAGTCACCACCTTATAAGGTTATTTTTCTGAGAAGATTACATATGACAACCTTGCCATAGAATGTAAAGTAACCACATATGGCCTTCATGTTAAAATCCATCAAATGGATCAAACATAATGTATCCTTTAAAAAATAGGATCCACCATACAAACCTTTAATAAATAGTTTCTTTTCACTCTATATTTAAGTGTGTGTATTCAATAAAATAATAAAAAGAGTTCATGTGGACATTGGTTCATGGCTCAAAATTTGCAACATATATTTTCTCTCTTTAATTGGCATTATACCTTCATATTTGGAACCATATAATATGAGAATCAATGGATTTAACAATATTTAATGATAAGTATTGGGACAAATAACATTGAATATTATATTGGGTCCCCATACATTACCTACTTTGTGCCAAGTTATGCCAAATGATTTAAACTATAATATATCTTTGGGACAACCTTGGATACATAAAATGTATGTGGTTCTATAAAATTTGTAGATGTACTAAAAATTTAGTCATCATGGATATATTTACATATATCCAATGGATATTAATCTCTTCAAACATCATGCAATAGTCCAACAAATAATTAGTCCTATGCCACAAAACTACAAACCTTATTTTGGCCTTTGATATTTACTAAAATATGGATAGAAAGGAAAAGGGATGGGAAAACATGATCATGGTATAAATGAAACAATTTATCATATAAATAATAAAACAGTGGATGATACACTATTATAAAAACCTAAGTCATTGATTTATCTAAGGCACTGACATGATAATTTTCATGTTTACTTGAGTCTCCTACTTTATTATTCCCATGGATTATATAGTGCCATTTTATATCTCTCTCTCATCTTATATATATTGATATGAATAGACCTCTACCCAAAGGGTATGATGTGAATTCTTATTTTGATTATCACCAAGGACCAAGGAATTCTATGAATAGATGTTTCACCTTGAAGCATAAGATCCAATACCTCATTGACGATGAAAAAATGACATTTGATGATCCTAAAAAAAAATATGTTAAAAACATGGTGATCACCATAAACCTAAAATATCTAACAATCCTTTGCATTATCATTTAAAAAATCATCCATAACTACAAATCACATAAAATTCACAATAATAGATTTAAAGTAAATAATTCAAACAACATCCAATCCAACATGATTTAAAAACCACCTTATTCATGATTACTTATTATTTTTTTCATAATCGTATTAACCTTACATAAACAAAAACTACTTGAAACATAATACGTTTTGAGTGAGTTAGATTTGATCTATAAAAATTACAAAGAAAGGTTAGTTGGAAAAAACGCTTAGGCCACATAACACTACCAATTTATTTTGGTCTTAAAGTGATTCAAAAATGGGTTTGGGTTATGCCAAAAATATTTCTAGATTCATTTACCCTAGTAAATATTTGGTTATATCAAAAGAAAGAAAACATTGACTAAAATAAACAAGGTATTTATTTTTCTCATGAAAGAAAATTGATCCATATTCTAAATGATAGCATTGGTTCTTCTAATACACATGTAAAATGTGAGGATGAACATGTCATGTACCATATAAATGTATCTAACCATGATGAAAATAGTTTAAAATATCCAACTTAAGGTTACAAAGCTCCACCTATTATAAAAATACCAATAAATTCAAAAATCCAAAAAAAAATTTGCATCTACACATTATATTTGCTCTTTGTGATCTATGTGTTAGTTCCATGTTGATGGATAACATATCAGTTAATTATAAATACATGTATTCCATGTTTATATTTGAATGTGATACATGTACACATAGATACATGATATAGATATATTTTAAGATGTTGGGTTTTCCTTCTACTCATGTCACCATGACTTTGGGGGCATACACCTCTATGATCACAATACATACAGGTTATATCACTCTATTTTTATTTTACATTAACATGTTTGATCTTATATATATACTAACCCATGGCTTTAACAATTCCTACATCATATATACTATACTTGATATGCTATGTACTTGATAAATTTTTATAACACATTCAATACATGGGCTACTATGATATGTTTGTGTTGATTTATTATGTTTTGAGTTATGTAATTACTTGAGTGACTTTATTTTTTATTGTATTATCTATTGAGAATTTGAATATGTTCCATTATTTGTGACTGCCATGCCTTTTTTCTTACCTATTTAACATTTGAATATTTCATTTCTTATTGTATGGACATTTGAATATGTCATTAATTTTTAAACATTTGACTAAATTCTATGCATTCAATTGTGTATAATTTGAAGATGCCTCTTATTTGTGGTCTCGTTAGACCATTATCTTTTGATTTAATGTTGAGAGCCGTTTTGTGTGTGCTTGATTACCTCTTGAGATTGTATTTTTATATCTATATGTTACCATGATATTTATCATGCATATTTGGACTTGATGTGATCACATTATATTTTCTTGAATGATACATTTATATAGACATGTTCTCATATATGTTACATGGTTCATTAATTGTTATATGGTTATTTCATCCTTTTGAGGTGAGGTAACTAATAATTTATATCTTCCCTCACCTCAAAAGGGGAAATACCAATGGGGGAATGTCATAGAGGTATGGATTCCTCACATTCATATATTCAGATTCAGTGGAGGTATGTCATAGAGTCATGGCTTCTACACATTCATAGTCTCAAATTTAGTGGGGACATGTTTTGGAAACATGTTCTCCATACTTCATATGAAACATACCTATATTATATTGGGTGTATGTTTTGGAAACATTTCCTCCACATTGTCACTTATATTATATTTTATGTTTATCCACATATAGTGCGGTCATGTTTTTCAAGCATGTTCTCCACACTTACATATTTCTTAGATTGACTATATTCAAAGTTATATGATCCATATACGCATTTGTGGTAGAATTATATACATTGCTACAAATTTTATGTTGTGATGTTGTCAATTATTTCCTAAGATGGCCAAGATTTTTTGTGAGTTAAGATGTATGCATGGTTGTCAATGACAATGTGGGCCTTAGTGATCATGCATAGACCCTGATATGTTTGCTTGGTTAGGCAAGGTGATGGATGTTGGTAATGTGTTTACCATGTTTTATGTGTCATATGAGGGCTCAATGGTTCTTTGGATACTTTTGGAAGTGAAATTAATTCATTATAATAATCTTGTGAAGGTCTAGGTTATCCTAGTCAACTTGGTAGATCTTCCCAAGTAGATTGATGACATCATAATTCACACATGTAGAGGTATCCAAAGAAAATGGTCACATGGGTTTGTTGAAATTTATGCCTATATCAGGTATTTCAAATTTTAGGTCTTGACATGAGGTATAGTAAGATTTATTTTAGTGAAACTTTGGTCTCCCAGGCAAAGTTCACTAGTTTCCATAGTCAAAACTTGCATTAAAAAGTGGCCATTAGAATTCAAATATTTGAATTTACAAAGGAAAACCAGTCATCATTGTTTTGTATCTAACTTTTAATTTAAGATGAATTTGATGGTTGTATAAAAATAAAATTAGTAGATAAATTCAAGGGTAATCTAGGAAAAATGATTTGGAGGTTTGTCTAGTTGTACAATTGCATGTATTATGGTCCATAGTTGACTAAGGGTTTGACCTTCTTCTTTAAATGACCTAAGAAGGATGTTTGAGTTTTTATTGATAGTGTTTGGATATTTCAGGGTGAATTATCAATTAGAGAGTGTTGTATACTCCCTTAGGATCATATTTATGTATTTTGGAGGTTTGAACAATCCATATTTAATATTAATAATTATTTACAAGTTAACTTTTAGTTCGTTCATGGTGGTTTCATATAGAAGGAAAATTTTTGATAGGTTTTGCATATGTAGAGGTGTGTATTGATGAATTAAATCACTTAATTATGTCTTAAGGGTAATTTTTAATGGAACTATTTACTTTTAAGTGGTTTTTTATTCCTATTTTTGTTCAGTGAAGTGATAAAATGGTGAGTATGTCTTCATGGACCTAAAAGGTCTTCTTAAGCCTAATTGAAAGGTGTTGATTATTAAGGGTGATCTATCTATGCTGTGGATGACATATATGGATGATGATTGATCATATTTTAAGTTTAATATAATAATTAAGGGTTAATTCATGTCTAATGGCTGACCAAGAAGGTGTTTTTCAAGAAGGCTCTTGAAAGAGCATAATCAAAGATGAAGGTTTCTAGAGTTGACATGCAAAGTATAGTGAAGTGTGAGTGTGTTTGGTGGATAGATTGAATAAAATATAAGTTTGAGGAATATGTGCATGACTTATAGGTAATATTTATGATGTTATAATAGTGTTATTATAGGTTTGAAGATTGAATATGAGTGAAAAAGTGTAAAGTGATCAAAGAGGTTATTTTGGATGCATTTTTTGTATGTGAAGGTTTGAGAGAGTGTTAAGGGTTGAAGAAAATTAATATTTAATATTTTTACATAATATTGAAATAAAATGATATCTATGGATGTGTTTATATTATAAGGTATTGTTTGGGTGCTCAACATCTAGGACAAGTGGGTGTTTGTTCATGCTTAGGGGTTGGTGCTCCTTGTGAAGTGGGTGCTTCACTAAAGTATCATGTTTGTGAATATTTTATAGGACCATAGTCAACTTGTTTTTATATTTAAGATTGGATTTTATCCCCCATGAGTTTTCCCACATAATCCATGTGTCATGATTTTTGATCTTACATAGTTTCCTTTGTTTATTGTAATAACTAGTTTATATGCTTCTTGAATGCTTGTGTTGAGTGGTTAAGAGTTTGAAATTTTGAAATTAGAATTGTAATTATTGTATCACTAATTAACCACCCCCTCTTATTTATTATACATCTAAAATTTTATACATATTCTTAACATAAGACATATCTATGGTGCATATTCTATGTAATGTGAACCTAATATTAAAAAAACAAATAAGTTTTAAATTTAGAACACTTTCAAGGATTATCACCACCCAACATGTTAGATTTTAATGAACTATATTGAACTAATCATCTATATTAGTTTTTTAAAAAATTTCTATGGTTGAGGTCATTAAATCACTCAATATTAAAAAAATTATAGGTTTGAATTGATTGTATTATATATCCTCACTAGTTTGATATTGTAAGTTGATTTGTTTCACTCACACTTAATAGGTTATAAATATTATTGGGTTGCATGGTTGAGCTAGTCTCAACTACCAAGTGGCTATTCACCTTTTCTCCATGGTTGGGGGAATGGGGCATCATATATATACAAACATAAATCTAGATATTTCATGCATATGAGGATTGTATATATATATATATATATATATATATATATATATATATATATATATATATATATATATACAATCCTCATATGCATGAAATATATAGATTTATGTTTGTCCTAATCTCAATTGTAATGACTCATAGTGATACATCTTTTAAATAAAATTGTCAAAATGCAAGACGGTTGCATTAATACATAGGTATAGCCATAAATATTTCTCTTTAAATTTCAATAATTTAAATGTTTTTAATTTAATATTATATGCACTAATTATATACTGTAACATGTTCTTGGTTTTAGGTCAGGCACTAGTAAATAACTCAAACAAGGATAAGGTTTGTTATACACACCCAAGTATTCATTCATTTCCTTTAAACTAGAATTTTCATTACTATATAAAAGGGGGGGAATGTAGATGATATTTATGAATTATATAACACTCCAATTTTGTACACTTGTCAAAATTAGACATTGGTTATTCCTATTAATTCTACACCTTTCCTGCTTCTATAAGTATCACATATGCTCTCTCTTGTGCCTCTTGGCCTATCTCTTTGTTTGAATAGTTTTATGTTGATGATATAAGCCTTATATATTTACAAAAACCTGATTAAAAATTTATTATATTACACCTCTATAAGCTATGGACATGTAACTAATTTTATGCTTCCTAGACATTTATATCATAGTTTGATGCCTACATCGATTCAAGTGTCCTTACCTAACACAAGTATGCAATGCCATAAATTCATATAATTTACAAATGAAATATATCTTAATGGTTAGTCTAAGTGATTTAATTATATATATTATCCAATAGGATTGGTATAAATATAATATCAACCCTCATTCATTTCTCACCTAGCACAAACCAAAGAAACTTACCAAAAATTATTCTATCAAGTATTAAATTGAGTAAATCTTCCCTATTTTATCTTATTTACATATCAATCATAGGTAAAATACATTTATAGGTCTGAATTACTAAAGGAAAAATTGAAGAGCTATATTTTACAAGTTAAAAACTAGGTCATTGTGGTATTTCCTAATCACATATTGAATGATTCAAACACAATCCACCACATAGGGGATAACTACATAAATTTGAAGTCTTCAAAGTATTGGCTATGTAGGTAGTTCTCATTGACAAAGGGTTCTTTGGGGTAGCTTTATATCATGTTCCCACTAACCCATTTTTCCCATAACCACTATTAATATGAAGAAATAAAGTTTTATTATTTGACAAGAAGTGATAGTCCATGACTCAAATTTAAATGTATGAGAACAAAGGAGATGACAGACTAAAGAACTATCCAAGTGGTCACATCCTATTTCAATATCTATTCCATTCTAGAACATGCATTTGATCCAAATAGTAATAATGATGTAAATTTCCTAGGTTGATGTAAGTGTCTAAGACTACATAGGCACTTAATCCATAATATTATGATTATTTTATAATATTCTTCTAGTTTATTTCCTAGTTATTCTAGATTCATATCTATATTATTATTAGAACCAACTATATTGTTTTAATTATCATTATAATATCTAGCATATTTTTAATTTCCAAATTTATCATATCACAACACAATAAATTTAGTATATATTGTATCTAAGTTTTGAAATTAATGGGCCTATTATAGATCTATTTATCACCCCTATGCTTATTCATGTATATGTTATTAACTCTATATACCCATAGTAGGATCCTCATCCAATTTAGGGTTAAAAATGATGTTCTTGTACATGTTTAAAATTATAATATAAGGTTTCTCTCATTATATATCATTCAACTGTGAGAGGATGGATATTTATTCCCTTTTTTGTGTTCTCAAGTCACGTGTGGTAAATGTTTTCCAAGCTTATCATTGTCAGGTAATAAAGATAATATTTTAGTATATATATACTTATTTATAAAATAATTGGTGTTTAATATTTTTATAATTGATGTGACCCTAATATAATAAAATTAATTTAATATTCATAATTATTAACACATATAATAATCACACAAATTTGATTAAAGCTAGGCAAATGTAGTAACTTGTTATTTCTAGAAAAGACTAGAAAGATTATACACATAGATTTATGAAGATGATTACAAGTCTATGATGATGATAATGTCATTTGGAATTAAAAAAAAGGATATTGATATCATTATTATATAGATACATAGTTTCTTTATAATCTTATATATATTTGCACTTACTTTGATGCTTGTGCAATGTGGCACTACCTATTATAATGTGGAATTGCCATGTAGAATGTGTGAGTTTTGTGAAATTTATGGTGAATGAACCAATTTATATGGATAAGTCATGTATACTTATATGTGTTCAATAAATTATACATATATAGTTTTACCTTCTTTTTATCTCAAAACCCTAACTCCTCACACTATAAAATGAGACAATTATGAATGGTTAAAAAGAGTAAAAGGGATGGGTTGAGTTTACATTAGACACCCCATATGACTGAGATCTACCTACATATCTAATACTTTTAAGAGACAATTAATATTTTATAGAGCTATCCCACCTAACTGAGTGTGTGCAACCCTGTGTAATACTAGTATGTAGTGATGTCATATGTATGTATTTCAACACTTGACAATTGGTGACATGACCTTGAATATGTTATTCAACCTTACCTCAAATATTTATCATTATAGGAATTTAATATTTTGAATAATTATGGAACTTCATTTAGATGTTTAGATGTATTTTTATGATAGACAAATTTGTAGATATATAAATACTAATAAATGATATGGTTATATGTATGAATATTTGGGTAATTTCCTCAAAAATTATATATAAAACATATAAAATGAACATTTTGAACACTTTTATTTTATGAAACTGGATGTTAAAGGGAATGGAGACAATTTGTGCCTATGTGGACAAAAATGGATTGGTGAACCTATCTAAGAGGTAAATAACTATGCATAAAATAATAATAGTGATATAAGCCTAGGAGATAGTTTAATAATGATAAAATTTGTTTGGGAAGAGTCTAGGAATATTCTATTAACAATATTATCAACTTGGGATGGATAGACCCATATAAGAATAAATGGTTCTGAGGAGTGGAGAATGAGAGTCATGTAATTGAGTAGAAGTTAAGTATATCAAAGGTTTGTTCAATCCTCTGTAGAGGGATTATATGGGTCAATACAATTAATGATTGATTAATGCTAGGGTAATTCCTAAGTATAATACATTGTCTAAAACAACCATGACTAATAATCAATATAGAATGACATGTGTTTTCCATTCCATCTAGTTATCTATGTAATATAAGTAATTTAAGCTATATATCTTATGAAAATAATCTCAGTAAAATGGCACCCAATGGATGAAATAACTTCACATGGATAAAATAGTGATAAATTAACAAACTCTGGGTATAGGATATGTTCAAATGTACATATATCATCCTCAACATCATAAATATACCTATCAATGCCAATCAAAATTGTCTTTGACTTTGATTTTTCTTGAATGTTATGCATAGCTATTATATTTTATTCTTTTATATATGAAATTTCATAATATTTTTCTTACATAATGGATTATGAATTATCTTTGATTCCTTTATCTTTGTGTTCACACTATTTGCGTCATGTTTATTCTTTATTTTATGTTCATCATATAAAAAATTGGTATGTTTGTTCAGACTGTCACTTGTAGCTTCCATATGTAAATACCATTGGTTTCCTAATGTAGCTCATAATTAGTGATAAGGAAGAATAAAAATATCATTATATCAACTATCATCAGCCCACAGTAAACTAGCAATGTAATATTTCTAATTGATTATTCATAATGTATACTATGATTTAACGTATCTATGTTATGACCCAACTATTGAAGAAATTTAATTCTATATTTATTGGCCCTTATTATAAATAAATATGGATCAATCTTTGATAGATACCATTAATTTATACCATAATAGTTAATATATCATGGCATGGATGGTTGAAGTCTATGTATACTCTATTTTTGAATCAGTTCTTGCTATAAACCTCTTTTTGTGGCTTTTATTGTATTTCAGTGACTTTAATAATTTATTCATATTTAAATTTATGACTATTTTTGGTCAATGCCATGTAAATATCTATGTGGTTACATGTTATTATGTACTAATAAAAAATATAATTTCCTTCTCAATTTGATAATCTACCTATATATCTATGTCAAGTTTAGGTAGAGTCATAAAATTATTATCATTAAACATAATAATCATTGCATCTAGTGTATTTTTAATATGTTATTTGATATCTAGATCCAAATTTATATATTCTATATTATTTATAGAATTTATAAAACTTTTGAGTGTGACTCTGATACATTCTCCAATATTGTGTTCCAAGTTCTCTCTATTAATGTTGTATTTTACAAAGAATTATATTAGTGGAACACTTACCATTGAAATATGTTGTAAAATTATATTGTATAAATATTTTTTACTATCATCCATTTGACTATTTGAATGAGATGTTTATTTCTTTCTCCAAATTGTTTTTATTTACCAATTTTGAATCATATCAATATTTATTTCAACCAATATGTAAAAAAATGAGATTAAAAAAATAACCATCAATATTCATTGGGTTTTAATTTTCATAAACATTACTTTCATATTTTTCCATTCATATCTTATATTTATTCTATTAATTAATTACTAAAAAATGATTTGGTATCTTGTATTATAGTGTCATCTATGATTTATTAATGGCTTAATATACATGTAATTGGATAATGTACAATACTTTTACTAGATTCATCATTCTTATGTATAGTAACCCATTCTAGTTGGATCATCTGTGATGGAATTACAACAAATTGAAAGGAATGTTATGTTATAGGTACACTCACTAAGAGGGGGTGAGGTGAATCAATGATTCTAGATAATCCAAATCAATTCCAAACTTTTAAAAATTCATCATACATAAACTTGATCAAGCAACATAAACATGAAAGCACATACATCCAAAGCATACATAAGAACATACATTACATGAACACAACACATATGTGGGAAAACCTAATGGGGGATAAAACCCATTAAAACATAAAATATGGACTAAAGTCTTATAAAAACAAGATCCAACATATAGACTAACATCAACTGATCAATGAACACCTAACCCTGAATTTATTCAAGGACCCACTTGACCTTTAGCTATCTATAACTAGTAAGGATACTACAACCCCTATGTAACCAAGCACCCATTTAGCTACCTTAAAACTATGAACACCTATTGCTACTCTTGAATTTATGATGATCACAACTATGTACACTCTTTACCTATAATATCACTCAAGTTGTCTCTAGGGCTAACTTGCTCAAACTACCTCTTCTTGGCAAATTAGGTCTAATGACTTGTGTGTTATCCTACATCAACTTAATCAGACAAGCATGATTTATCCTATTTACTCTTATTGGTCCTCAATGACATGTACCTTATCTTTCAAATGTTATCTCATTCACTTGAATCCTTACTCTCACAACTGCACAACTCTTCTCACTCAAGTGTCTCCAGTCTATTTAACAAGCCTAAAAACCATCACATTTAGTTTCACCTTTTATAGAGTCTTCATGATTATTATGATCACAACATTCCTTATTGGACACAACACATTCATTCACCCTTAAGGCATATAACATGGGTTACCTTTAATCACAACCCTCTTTCAAATAAGTTAAAGTCACCTTTTAGGTCCTATGAAGACGTATTCACCTATTTGATACTTCTTTGATAAAAATAAGAACATAATAAAACTTTAAAATACATGGATCCATGAATATATATATATGTGTGTGTGTGTGTGTGTGTGTGTGTGTGTGTGTGTGTGTGTGTGTGTGTGTGTGTGTGTGTGTGTGTGTGTGTGTGTGTGTGTCCTCCTTAATTGATAAAAAACATCACAACATCCTTTTATTAAAGCTCAAATCGCTCAAACAACATTTTATGCACACAATCACCATGAATGAATATACAGTCACCTTATAAGCCTTTTATCATGCTGAATATGATTGATCAAACCTTAATAATCTATAAATATTGTCCTCATGGAGTATAAAACACTCTTTTACATTTATCCCATCTTCAAACATCAAAATACCATCAATAACAACTCTATTACCCTTCTTGGTTTACTTTTAGAGCATGAATGAACACAGTCAATTTTGAAGCTTAATAACTTTGACTGTACAAAATTCTATACCTTAAAATAAATATTTAAAAATGTAAATTAAATTGACCTATAACTTTAATTTTTATTTAAACATGAAATTTTACATATATCAAAAGTTATGACTCAAAAACTAACCACTGGTCTTTCCTTCATTAAATTCAAATATTTAAATCCAAATGGTCACATTTAAACCTCAGTCACTTAGAACACATCTCATGTTTTTCTCTAAACTCATACCATAAATATTATTTATAAATATCTCAAAATCTAAATCATAGTTCTACACTATCCAAATGTTAAACCTCAAACATGTTGA
Source organism: Torreya grandis (assembly GCA_037957365.1). NCBI lineage: Eukaryota > Viridiplantae > Streptophyta > Pinopsida > Cupressales > Taxaceae > Torreya > Torreya grandis. The sequence continues at coordinate 1,148,183 of JARHVA010003736.1, forward strand.
CCTCATCTCGTGCTTTTTGGCAATCTTGATAATATGCACCATCGATCTCTACAAATTAACCAAGTCTTTATCTTTTAGTGCTCATTATTTATCTAAGCTCCAATATCATATTATTATGCCACTTGGAATCCCTACATGCCTTTTACACATTTACTAATAATCCCTTGCACTTGTGACACTTAACAATCTTGCATGCATTGTTGACTCTTTGATTTGTCCCACACTATTGATCTTCATTAGTAAGAACCATCACTCACCACTGATCTTCTATCATACTAGTGAGCTTATGACACTTGTCACCAATACATGAAAACTTTAACATGTTGAATTCATATGAAAAATTTATCTCAATATGTACAATTAATCAATCACCATTGGATATTCTAGATAAATGAGCTTAGACTTCAACATGATTAAACTTGAGGGTTTTTGGACCATCACAATCTGCTAGATCAACTTTGAAGCTTTATAATTTAAGCAAAAACCACTTCAAGAGTCCAAATTTATAGGGTGGTTTCATAAAACTATAGATAAAATATTAATGAAAAAATTTGAACTCATTTGGATTTCTGAGTCCTTATGTTAAATTAACAAACTTTTTAGTTCATTCATATCTATATGACATGCAGTGATGATCTAGCTAAGTATAGGAACTCAGTGAACTTCTATCTTAGAGGCCAAATTTGAACCCACATATCTTTAGATACACTAAAAATCATGACTTTATATTTGAATCACAATAAATTAGGACTAATATGATCACACCCATATTACAAACTCCCCTTTACTCATCTATAAATCGAAATGGTGATTTCATCAAACTACCTACTTCAATTTTTCTGCCACTAGACCCAAAATGTCTAGATGAAAAATATGAACTAATAAATGAAATAAAATAATGAAAAAAAGCATTAAAATCATATAATAGCTCTTATGGTACCTCTTTCATAGCTTCAAATCACCATACTCATCCCTAGACATCATTAGCCATGCCAAAATTAAAGATCAACCAAGCCTACTTCAAACATACTAGAACAAGCACACTGCACACTTTGTCATTAATACTAAGACTATCAAGGCACTTCATCCACTCACTTTTATACCTCCATGAAATCACTAAAATCTTTCCATTAATATACCCCTTTGTCATTGATGTCAACACCCATCATATAACTCACCTTCCTTCTCTCTCTTCAAGCACTCTCATAATAGGAACCTTCTCTACCTTTGACACAATGACAAAGTGGACAAAAATTGATATTAAGGACCTAAAAATAACACTAAAAATAGAGGAACACCTTATAAATATGATAAAAACTCCCCCTTAACTTGATCCTACCTCTTCTTTTTCTTGACAACTTCCTCTTGCTACATGCCAACACTCTCTTCAACCAAGCACTAAAACCAATGAAGAAAGAACATAAAAATACTAAAATCTGATGGAAATCACTAAGAAATATATAATAGGGACTCCCCCTAATATATTTTATCCATTTAACCTCTTGAGCATATTTAAATCTCTAGATACTATGAAGAACCACCACATAGGCTTACTAGCCTTTTCCTAAGCTACTTGAAGGACCACCAATAGAACTTCATGCCACTCACCAAATAAGAAAAAAAAAATATAACTTAAATTTAAACACTCATGACATTATCTTTTGGAGAAATTAATCAAAAAATCACTCTTCCAATTAAGCTTGTCTAGACTCCTTGTAGCCCTACCTGGTACTTACAGAGACCACAAATTTCAGTAAACGCACCTTCAATACCTAAAAAATCATATCTAGAGAAATTTAATATTTACCTTTAAGTAAAAGAATTTTCATATCCTAGATCCTCCTCTAAAACATACTTCCTTCACAAATCTACTAGCCAATTAGTCCATTTTGATAAAAACTTGAATAATTTGAAATACACAAACCTTCAAATCTCTATGAAGCTTGATTTAACAACCCATTTGGCCCATTAAACCTATAAATAATATTTATACCTAAAATAATAAGGCAAACCACTTTTCTAGCATATCCCAAAACTCTAGAATCTCAAAACAAATAAGGTCAACAAACCTCCTTCTTGTCAATGCCCACCTCTAAAACTTTTTACACACCTAGAGATAACCATCACACACTTCTAGACCAAGATTTGAGCCTCCATAATTTTGGGAACCCATACATCCTATAACCATGGCTTTGATTTTCAAAAATAAATATAAACCCATGAGCACATAAAAACCTCCAAAAGGCACAAACAAGATCATCAAGATACAAAACCACCTGGAACAAATAAAAAAGAAGTACATGGACATTTCTAAGTACAAAAATATTATTAACATTCCATCATTCTCATTATGCCACTTAAAAACACCCATTCTGATCCTATAAACATAGCATATATATCAAAAACACCTTATGACATCACTCTAACCTCATCAAAGCACTTCTCCCATCTTGACACACCAACTCTAACTAGAAACACTCATTTCTTACCTTTTATAACCTTCTAAAAAACACCATAAAAACCCTTAATTATCCACTAAAAGGAGTCTCTTAATAATCTATAATGTCATAAAATTCAAAATTAGATGACTTAGGCATGGATAATAGCACCCAGTCTATAGGTCATCTTTCTTGCTTACTTAACCCTTCTCATCTAGACTTTCACTAATTCCCAGTCACTCATAGCTTCTTGAATTTAGATTTTGAGACCCGAGCAACACTCTCAAACCCAGATTCATAACCTTAGGTCTCATCCTCCTAGGACAATAGTTCCTAACTTAGACATGAGTGCCAAAATTTAAGGGTGTCTTATTTTTGGTGTTGTTGTCCAAGTTCACTTTAGCCTCAAATGGTTAGATTTTATTGATTCTTTATCTTTCCCCTATCGACATAATTAGGCTCATCTAACCCATGATCATCAATTTTCCTATAAAATTCCATTCAATGTCCATTTATAAGGGTTAACACTCATCCACAGGAAAGAAGCATGAATACAAGAATGTGCACTCAATCAATCTTCCCTATTCTCTACATACATCCTTCCAAAACTAATTAAATCCTATTCAAGCACTCACACCAATCCCTAGTAATCCAAAGTTCATTCCAATTTTTAATTACAGTTTTATACATCACATAATTTCACTAATCACTTCAATGGGAGAACTACATTAGCTTGATTCCTCTTTGAAGTTTTGGTATGTAGGCAACGTGCCCACACATAGGGTGTGAAGTGCATCTAGTGTATCCTTTACACACTAACCCCTTCTCTCTTTCCCAAGTTTTATATTAAATTTTAAGTACCAAGAGATCCTAAGTGTTTTTAAGATTGAATTAGATACACAACAATCTTTACATGGATCTAGGCTTCAATATTTCACTGCTAGGGTGTCACAGGCTTGCCAAGTAGAACCCATAAAAACTAGACCACCAGGATAACAATGTCAAAAGTGGACAATAACATTAGAAGTGGAATACAACACCAAGTATTAGGGTGTCCTGAGTTTGGTGCTCTTATCCAATCCATAAATAGAGTTATGGGTCATGTTTATGATAGTCTACCATCCTTGCATAACAGTTTCCAGATCATCTATCATCTATTTCAGCCTAGAATAAGCTAAGTTTGATTTATTCACACTTATTACTATTTTTAGAAAAGTAAAAATACATATATGTTTACAAAAATTAGTATGCTAATTAAGACACATTATTTACTAATTTAAATTTAGTCAAATCTTCATTTTCTTAGGAATTAAACACATAATTCCCAAAAGAATAAAACAATTCGTGAAACTAAGGTTGAATTTTCACACAAAAAACCTAGAAACCTTAGGACTAATTATTTTTGATTTTTTTATATAATTTTTATATTTTTATTTAATTTAAAAATTAAAAAAATTACAAATTAATTGAAATATTTTCAATAAATTCACCCAAACCCTAGTTTGCACCTACTAGGTCCTATTTGTATACAAACACTTTCAACCACTAGGAAAAATATACTACTAATTTTAGAAATATTTTCAAATTTTTTCTCAATTTTTCAAAATTAAAACTACAAATTTTCTATAAAATTTTAAAATTACTTCACTAATTTTGTAAAAATTCATTTAAAACCCTAGTTGCATCAAATACATTTTGAATTATTCTTCAACACTTTTCGCATAATTTTCTAAAAATTTAGTTGCATATCAAAATCAGAAAAACAATTTCAAATTCAAAAGTCTATAGCATGTTAAAAATAATAAGTTGAAAAAATCCTCAGTTACATGTAGTATCTCTTTTTTTTCTTGTTGAGATATCACCTTACATGTTTAACAGCTCAATATCCTTTTTACGTAAATTCTATATCACTATATTTTAGACTTTGCATTTCTTATATTCATTACTTTTCCTTTCTATCACTTGGTCTATTAAAACATATTGAAAACCCTTTAAATGCATTTCAAATTATTTTTCTACTCTACCAATGGCCCAATATACTAGTTTTGATGAGACTGATAAAAGAGAACTTCAAAAACTCTTAACCAAAATTTAGATATGTAAGATGACATGATTAGAATTTTATAATAAGAACAACAAAAATTAACCAATGCAAAATCTTCTCAAACTATAGAGAAACCACTTATTAATGACACTACAAGGGAAACTATGTCTCAACAACCCCTATAACAGCTCAACCTTCTTTTATGCCACTAATTATAGCTAGTACATCCCTATCTCCTAATGTCACAACCCTTGTGCAAGAGATATGATATCTTCAATCCAAGGTGCTACATCTTGATCTAGGTACTACTAGACCTACATAGGTATTGGATTCTTTTGATTTACTAAATACACCATTGGCAAATCACATTACTTCTACACCCTTGCCAAAAGGATTTATTTAACCCAAACTTACTCTTTATGATGGCAAGGGTGATCTATAGACACATTTGAGAGATTTTCATGTAACATGTTTAGATTATGTACTTGATGATTGGCTACTTATAAAAATATTTTCATAGAGCCTAAATTATTATGCTCTACAATGGTTTTATAGTCTATTGAATTAGTTAGTCACAACTTTTAATCCTTTAGTAGACATATTCCTATAACATTTCAGTATCAACATTGGTGATAAGGTTTCATATGCATAGATTACACAATAAAAACAAAGGTCAAATGAGCCTCTCATAGATTATGTCCTTAGATACAAGACTATTCTAGCTAAGTTAACTAGCCTCATGGTTGATTAGGAGATATAAGACATCTTCAAATAGAGCCTTCTACCTACACTTCATGAATCTATTATGTTCAAAATATTATCTTCCTTCACCAAATTATGTCATACAATTAAGGGAAGAGAAGTAAAGTTAATCTCAATGGGAAAACTCAAGTATTAAAGTAATCCAGACACAACAAACTAGAGTAATAACAAAGTCCCATATAAGGTCAAAATTAATGATAACAAGAATTAGAATAAACTAATAGTCAATGTGGCTTCAGAGCCCCCTTAGCATGTGGTTTTATTATCACCTCCTAGATGTGTATTTACCAATCTCCTAGTTTCTCCAGCTAGGGTTTTACAATAGTTATTTTAATGTAATATCATCACTCTCCCTCTTATCTGGAAAGTAGATCCAAAAAAGCCTCTTCTATGGGGATATTGTCAACATGCATTTTGTGATTTTCATAGGGCACTAGGCCATACCACAAATAGATGCATTAGTTTGTGACATAAGATATAGGACTTGATAGATGATAATCTACTTGATCTGGGCACTTTAGTTGAGATTTCAAAGATAAAGACAACATAAGATAAATCTTTGAAAATATTTTCAAATCCATTTCCACATCATTCAAAACAATATAAAGAGGACACATCAAGTGTTCATCATACATACCATACACATCCTCTACCAATTACATACTAGGCACCTTTAGTTGAGGCATATACTTTGAGGGGTATGATAGGTGTGTATGAGTTGAGAGTTATAGCTAGGCCTTTGATATTTTTTTAGATCAAGATATTATGGAGGATGATACAGGTTACAATGCAATTTTTATTAGATCATATATCCATAATCAACCTATCTATAGTGTACTCAATGATAATGGCTCCATTATTAATATGTGCACCTTCACACTACTACAACATTTAAGTTATTTAAATTAGGATATCACTCTGATCGATATAGTTATCAATGGTTTTAGTGGGCATATTTAAATTTCATCAGGCAAGATAGTACTTCTACTACAGGTTGGTCCTACATATGTAACCACACCATTCACTATACTTCCCAGCATAGGGTTTTTTGACATACTACTTAGTCGAATATGGATTCAAAAAATCAAGGTAATACCTTATATATTTCAAAGATGCATGAAGTTCATTCACACTAATTAGGTTAGTATAATAAATAAAATTCTTTGAGTCACCACTCCCCACTTCAGAGACATCTACTAGCTTCCAATCACCAGATCTATTTCTTCCACCAATTTTAGCTTCTCCCCTAGTTTCTATTCTAGTTCCACCTTAGGTTCAACCATAGTTATATCATCCATCACCAGTATGGAGGGTTCATATAACCCCATAACTTTAGGATTATATATGTATTCTAATAATAGTATTCACACCTAGAGTAGTTATACTAAGGTCTCATATAGCTACACAAAGAGCACCTATTCACAAAGCTTCTTCTCCTACTTTTAGATGGGTCCCTAAGATCCCTATAGTTATATCTACTCCTTAGAGTTACATATGGACCCCACATTTAGCCTCCACTACATATATTTTATAGAATTTACAATTTACACACATTTCAACTTCATAATCTCAGTCATATACCCATGCCTTCGATATAGGGCACCAACATAGGGAGTCTCACCTGAGACTCATCGATTAGTATCGTTTCTTCTTAGTTATTCCTATACATAGTTCAAATATTTTCAAAAACAAATATTAAAAAACATCCAAAAAATTGTAAAAACACCAAAAACATATTGTCATTATATGCATCATCCACGATTCACATCACTACTATCATACTAGGACTTACATTTGTTATTTCATGTTATTGTATTTGGATTTCCTATATTACCATGCTTCACTAGATCTTCTTTGAGTGTGTGTAGTGACATCTATCTATTTGATTGCTTCATTCTACCCTTAGAGGGGGCATTCCTACATCTAGGTTCAAAACATACATTATTATACAACCATTGGGGCATCTTATACATGACTACACCATCCAAGTTATGTCATTTCTACACCACACACTCTGAGTTATCTTGTTGATGTACATTAATTTATAACTTACACATAATGCTAGATCGACATCTCACTAGTATCTAGAACTTGTGTATTTCTTAACATATACGTACTCTTGTACAACACATGTTTTGCATACTTTCACATTTTATTTTATCAGTTAGATGTGCTTGTCTCTTTCCAATTATCACATGCTTTCTCTACTTTCTTAGCATAGCTTGTGTGATTGCATTTTCAATTCTAGCTTGTCTCTCAATTGTGCCTTAAGACATTTGCCAATGTCCTTTGATTATTTTTCATGTGTGTGCCTAAGGAAATTTTCTAATGTCCTTTTTTATACTCCTCTATGTGGCTATGGCCTATGTGACAACTTTTTTAGTTCACTTATATGTGTATGTGGAATTTGAATATGCCTTCCATGCTTGTTTCCAGTTTGAGTGATATGTGCCCATGTCCCTTGTTTGCATGGCCCCTTGGCCCATATAGTATGCTTCTTGATTCTTTCTTGTTTCTTTGTTTTTTTTCAAATATGTGTAATTCCATGATCTATATCATGTATTTTCCATGCTCTCTTGGATGCCATGATGGACATCATTCTTCATCCCTCTAACAAACAACTAATAATTGACCTTTCTAGTTCTAATTTAGTACTTTGTGCATGCTTTCACATTGTTATATATATCTAGGCATAACCTTGTTGATATAATAATATCTATCAATACAAACATTTCTATATCTTGAAACATATTGTCAAACATCAAACATTATATCATATATTTTTTTAGATTAACACACTTGTAGGACTCTTTTCTTCTGAGGGCAGTCATTACAGGTTCATCATTCCTACCCTCAGAAGAGGGGGCATAAAATAGGGGCTTTTCCATAGAGATAAAACCTTCTAAAAATCAAAATAATAACATTCAAAATATTTATCATAGAATGTAGAGGTCAAATTAGTCAAATTAGAGGAAAAAAATAGGAATAGTCTCAGATCAGTAATCAATTTTATCACCAAATAGTAGCATCAAAAATGATAGTAGCACCAAGAATGGATAGTAGTGGTATAAATTGATAATAGTGCCAAAAATAGGGGGTGTCCATATTTTGGTGCTCTTATCTAGGTATAAAAACACTTAGGTTTTTTAGAAATAGGGAAAAAGTTTAATTTAGGGACAATTTTGACACTTCTAGATCCTTCAAATTCAACAATTTCAACACAGTTTTCTCAGATATAGAGGGTTATCATGCACAACATGATGGTTATAAATTTTAGTTTAGATTAGGTAGTTAGCATAACTTTCAAATAAAAATCCATGCTCCAAAAATTAGTGAGTGGGGGTAATGTGTGTAGCACATTGATCTTCTTTTTGTTTCCAAGTTTAGTTTATTCCGAGCATTCTCAATAGTTACATGCCTTACTCCATCTATAGGTGGTTGCCATCACATTCAAGTTAAAATTTCATACAAGTTTATCTTTTTGAGTACTTTATTTCCTATGTTGGTATTCATATAAGCCTAGTACATTAGTTTTGGAGTGGCTTTCATAAAAGCTTAATCTCCATCTTTCTAAATGGCCAAGAGTAGCCTAGTTTCTAGCACACATTCAACTATCCACACTAGAGTGTCAAATTTATAGAATATTCATGGGATCCATGAGCCATATAATATTAAATCTATTATATAATGGTATCACTTCATATCTTCACTTCAAATAAAAATTATAGAGCCAAAGTACACACTTATTTAGAGGGATCAAACATAGTCCAGACATCGATTAGCACACACATGATTCATTAAATTCACTTAGTTGGTGATGATGGAGCCAACGGGATAGCCTTTGAATTATTGATCCACATTTTAGGGAATTGATAGCTCAACAACATTCATGATATTACTCTTGATTTAGCACATATGTAGTATAATCCAATATCATGATAGGTTTTGTATTGGTTCACATACTTAGTGAGGTATATTCATTCCTCTCTCTACCTTTACTTAGATTTTTTACATTCTTATTTTAGATATATTATATATAGTAAGAATTGATATACTTCATTTTTTCATTTGTAGATCCACACATCATAATGTGCTCTCTCTACACACCTCCATCATCACATAGCTTCATGATATTTTCCCTTATAGGTAAGTTCATGTATGCTTTCTATTTTTCCTTTATCATAATATTTTGCTTTGATTCATCACTAGAATACATGGGGGGAATGTAATCATATAAAATGTGAAATTGGATGACTTAAGCATAGATAATAGCACCTAACCTATAGGTCCTCTTTCTTTCTCACTCAACCCTTCTTGACTAGACTTTTGCTAATTCCTAGTCACCCATAGATTCCCAAACATAGCTTTTTGAGACCTCCTAGGTCTCATCCTCATATGAAAATATCACCTAACTTGGATAGGAGCATCAAAATTTAAGGGTGTCCTATTTTTAACACTATTGTCCAAGTTCACTTTAGCCTCAAATAGTCATATTTTACTAATTCCTAAGCTTTTCCCCTATTGGACTAATACAAGTTCATTTAACCCATGATAATCATTTTCCCTATAAATGGCCATTCAATATCCATTTATAAGGTTTGGCACTCATCCATTAGAAAGAAGTAAGAATATAAGCAAGTGCACTCAAGCACTCTTCCCTATTCTCTGTATATGGCCTTTCAAAACCAATTCAAGCCTAATTAAGAACTCATACCTATCCCTAGTCATCCAAAGTATATTCTAGTTTTGAATTATAGTTACATACATCACATAATTTCACCAAGTACTTCAATGGGAGAACTAAATTAGCTTGATTATTCTTTAGAGTATTGGTATGTAGGCAATGTGCCCACATATAGAGTGTGATGTATGTCCAATGTATCTTTTTAACATTAATCCCTTCTCTTTTTCCAAAGTTTGCTACTCAAGTTTAAATACTAGGAGATCTTAAGGGCTTCAAAGATTGAATCAGACACATAGATATCTCTACACAAATCTAGGATTTAATATTTCACTATCAATGTCTCACAAGCCTACCAAGAGAACCCAAATAAAACTAGATGACTAGGACAATAGTGTCAAAAGTGGATAATAACATTAAAAGAGGAAATAAATGCTAGAAAGTGGACTATAGTGCCAAGTAACAAGGTGTCCTGAGTTTGACATTCTTATCTAATCTAGAAATAGAGTTCTAGGTCCTATCTATGATAGTTTGCCATCCTTTCACAATAATTTCTAAACCTTGTATCATTTATTTCAACCCAGAACAAGCTAACTTTTATTTCTTCACACTTATTATTTTTAGAAAATGAAAAATACATAATTGTTTACACAAATTATTAGGCTAATTAAGACACATTAATTATTGATTTATATTTACTCAAACCTTTATTTGATTTGGAATTAAACACTTAATTCTTGAAAAAAATACAATCATAGACAGAGACCTCTTACTTCACATAATTATAATAATGTGAAACCAAGAGTTGCCTATAACTCCTCATATTCCTTCTCATCCTTGTCATATGATACTGATAGTTCTTCTTCTACTACTTCTTAGGATTAAGAAAAACAACTTGCTCATCCACTATAACATTCTCCTTCTCTTCTAAGACAATATTGATAACAGATGGGGATAACATAGATTCATGACATACCTTTTTAGTTAAAGAATATTATTTACATTGAACAACATCACCTTTAGACCTTGAAAACATATGAACCAAGCTTGAAACTTTCTCACACATAGTAGGTTACTCATTAACATTGAAACACACCTCAAAACTATCTCGAACTAGAACTTTGGTCTTCTCCTTGAGCTTGGTCTCTTTATTCACAACATGAGTAGACAATGAGAGCTTTTGGTACTCTCCAACTTATGTAGCATTCTCCACCATATAAAATATCTTACTTGGACCTATAGATTCATCATGACTCACACTTACCACCTTGGTCTAGATGAGTTAACCTGCCTTCTTTCTTATACTCTAAGATCCTAATTAAGCCTATTCTATCTTGTAGTAATTTACTTTTATAATCTATAAATATCTATTAATATTTGATGTACATTATACCTCTTACAAGAAGATTATCCTACCTTTCCTGATTAGAACAAAATATTGAAATATGTCCATTATTTTGGAAATTGAAACTAATTAATCCTTTTGAATAAGACTCACATTTTTACTGATGACACCCATTATAGTTCCATATAAACTCATTTCTAACAAGTCTCTTGCATTTTCTAGCTCTATGCCCAAACTAATTACATGTTATAATGACCATTTAAACTTGTATACCTCATGGCATTCGATTGTCTGATATGATTTATCTTCATTCTACCATCATCTTCATTCATTCCTTGACTAATTATTGACCTTCAAGACCTGATTTACATTGTTCTTCATCTTATCTTGAGTTGTATTTTTTGGTTTTTATTTGTATCCTAGACTAGTTCTATCACTTACATGCTTTAACCATTTAGAATATTATCTAGATCTCTTGAGCTCTTTTCAAATCTCATAAATGACTTCATGTTACTAAATGTCTTCTTTAACTTATATTTTAATGAGTCATATTCAATTACATATGTTAAACATTAATCTTCTTTAGCTTTTATACTTGTAGATAGGATTTACAATTGACAACTGAGATGCTTGGCTATATCTTCATGTTTCTTAGTATCTTCATTCATCCTTGATTCATACACACTAAATTTCTCCACATAGTCCTTTATTTGAGACTTCATTTTATTGTTAATCTTATTCTCAATCTTTAGTTCTTCAAGAGCATTCATCAATTTAGTCTCACAGTCCACCTCATCCTTATCATCATCTAAATCACTCCAAGTAGACTCCTTTTGATATGATTAACTTCCTTCCTTATCCATAAAGAGATATTCATACTCAAGAGGACCATTATCTTCATGATCATACTTTGAGTCACTATCTTCATTCTCATTTGATGAGCTATAATCTTCTTTGGTATAGAGACTCTTTTTGTCCTTGAAGTACTTATTATTTTCAAACTTTCTGAATTAATTATTTATTTTATTAAACCTAAATTATCTCTTTACATCATCATGACCTTGACCATGCTCTTCATCATCATTATTATGCTTATGAGGGTACTTATTATAAAAATTTCCTACTTCTCCATAATTGAAGAATTTTAAGGGTAGTTTACCCTTATACTTGCCTAGCCCTATTTTCAATTTCGTTGTAAACAAATTAATTAGTTCATATTCATCAATATGAAATGTGTCATCATCCTTGATTTTCTTACCTTGGAACTTATTCTTTGGCTTCATTTATATATTTAATGTTATTTCCTTCTTTGGTGGTTTAAAATCATCGATTTTCATCTCATAGATAGTAATAATTCCATGCAAATCATCCATCTTAAACTAAGTAAGATCATAAATTTCTTATACATCAGATACTTTAGAATAAAACATGAGAGAGAGAGAGACCTTAATACATTTTGAAATATATTAGCTTATTCAAGCTTCTCTCTAAGACCTGTGATGATGTTCACAATATCGTCAACTTTTTGCGAAAAGGATGCCACAAAATATTCTTCCTTCATCTTAATACTCTCAAATTATCTTCAGTGAGTCTACAACTTTTCCATCTTAACATTTGAATCTCCTTCATAAATAGTCTTTAATTTATCCCACATTTCCTTGGTAGACATGTAATGGATTACCTTGGTGTATTTAGTCTTTGAAAGATCACAAGTAATAACATTCATTTCCTTATAATTTTTCTCAAACAACTTCTTATATATAGTATTGGATGGAGGAATAGTAAGTGCAAAATAACCATCCACAATATATTTTTAAGTGTCAAACCCTAGGGATATAATGTAGGTCCTTATCCTTTCCCTACATAAAACATAATTGGATCCATTGAACATTGGTGATTATTTAGTGGAAAAACCTCCTTGCATTTGATGGCTACCCATAATGTACCTTAGATCTCCTTCATGTTGTCAAGCCTTTGCTAAAGGATGTACTCTTATACCAATTGTTATAGGTACACTCACTGAGGGAAGGTAGGTTAAGAAGTGATTTTAGATAATCCAATTCAATTCTCAACTCTTAGACATTTATTATACATCAACTTGATCAAGTTACATAAACATGAAAGCACATACATCTAAAGCATAAATAAGATCATACATCACATGTACACAACACATATGCGGAAAACCCTCTTGGATGATAAACCCATTGAACCTTGAAATATGGACTATAGTCCTATAAAAATAACATCCAACATTTATATCAGCACTAATTGATCAAGGAACACCCACCCTTAAATCTAGTCAAGCACTCACTTGACCTTTAGCTAGCTCCAACTAGATAGGAGGCTACAACCCCTTAAGAAAACAAGCACCCAATCAACTAAATTGTACTTAGATCACCTTTAAAAACCTATTGTTACTCTTGAATTGATTATGATCACATTTATATACACTCTTTGCCTCTAATATCTCTTAAGATGCCTTTAAGGTTAACGTGCTCAAACTGCCTCTTCTAGGTGAATTAGGTCTAATGACTTGTGTGTTCTCCTACATCAACTTAATCAGACAAGCATGACTGATTCTCTTTAGTATTGTTGGTCCTAAATGATATGTATCTTCTCTTTCAAATTTTTTCTCATTCGCTTGAATCCTTTCTTTCACAACTGCTCAACTCTTGTCACTCAAGTCTCTCTAGTCTATTCAACAAGCCTAGAAACCATCACATTTAGTTTCACCTTTTATATATTCATCATGATTATTATGATAAAAACATTCCTTATTGGCCAAAACACATTTCTTCACCCTTAAGGCATCTAACATGGGTTACCTTTAAGCACAAAACTCTTTCAAATAGGCCAAAGTCACCTTTTAGGTCTTATGAAGACCCATTCACCTCTTTGACACTTCTCTAATAAAATATATATACCCATGACCAACAATCTATATGCCCTCCTTAATTGATAATAACCATCACAACACCCTTATATTAAATCTCAATTTTATTAAACAACATTTTGTGCACACAACCACCATGAATGAACACATAATCACCTTATAAGCCTTTGATCATACTGAATATGATTGATCAAAACACTATAATCAACAAAAATGGTATTCATGGATTCAAAAACACTTTTTAATATTTATCTCATCTTTAAACATCAAAATACCATCAAGAACAACTCTATTACCCTTCTCAAGTTACTTGTAGAGCATGAACAAACACATAGTCAACTTTAGAGCTCAGTAAATTTGACTGTATATACATTTAGACCTTAAAATTAATATTTATAGATGCACCTTGAATTCCTCTACAACTTTTATTTTTAATACAACATGAAATTATGCATAGATCAAATGTTATGGCTCAAAAATTAAGCATTGGTCTTTCCTTTATTAAACTCAAATATTTAAGTCCAAATGGTCAAAGTTAATCCTCAATCACTTAGAACACATCTCATGCATTCACTCAGCTAGCTCAACTCACACCATCGATATTCTTTAGAATTAGCTCAAACTTTAACTAACAATGCTTCAATATCAAAATGTTAAACCTCAAACATGTTGAATTCATCTCATGTTTTATGGAAATCTTGACTAAGTATGCAATATCAATCTCTATAGATTAGCCAAGTCTTTATCTTGAAATGTTCACCATTGATCTAAGCTTTGAGCTCCCATAATTGTGATACTTGGTAGACCCATGTGCCTTTTACACATTTACTAACAATCTTTTGTTCTTGTGACACTTGGTAGTCTCATGTGTATTATTGACTCTTTGACTTATCCTGCACTGTTGATCTTTGCCAATACACAATGATGCTCACCATTGATCTTCTGTCAAACTAGCAAGCTTGTGACACTTATCACCAACACGTGCAAATTTTGAAATGTTGAATTCATACACACCATTGATCTCAATATATATGATTAATCACTCACCATTGGATCTTATATACAAATAACCTCAAACTTTAACATGATTGAACTTCATGGTTTTTGGCCCATCACAGTCTACTAAAACAACTTTGAAGCTTTATAGCTTGAGCAAGAAAACACTTCAAGATTCCAAATTTCCAAGGTAGCTTATTAGAAATATAGGCAACATATTGATAAAAACATTTGACCTTAATTGTATTTTTTAGTACCTTCACTAGTTTTAAAAACTTTCTATCTCATTTATATCCACATGATGTCTAGTGATGGTATGTCTAAGTGTAGGAACTTAGTGAACTTCTGTTTGAGAGGCTAACTTTTCACCCACATATATTTAGTTATGCTCAACCTCATGAATTGATATTTAAACCACAAAAACTTGGGACTAATATGATCATGCGCATATGACCAAATCCCCATTACTCTTCCATACATGGCAATGGTGATGTCATCAAACTACCTATTCAAATTTTTATACCACTAGACCCAAAATGCCTAAATGAAAACTATGAACTACCAGATGAAATATAATCATGCACATAATCATTCAAAGAATAAAATACCTATAATTTGACCTCTTTCATAGCCTTAAATCATTATAATCATCCTTTAACATCCCTAACCATGCCAAAACTAAAGATCAAACAAGCCTACTTTAATAATACTACAACAAGCACATTGCACACTTTGTCATTGATAATTAGACTATCAATACACTTCATCCACTCACCTAGACACCCTCATGACATCATTTATAACTCTCCAAAATGTTATTATAGACTAAATTAAATATTTGGATTTGTTATTTTATAATATTTGAATGGTTGATATTTTTCATAGCATGTATACAAATTTTCCTCATGTATAAAATTTAAACATGGAAGCATTGCATATGGTATGGCCACCATTTCATGTATCCATGGTATACCTAAAAATATGTTATAATTAAAGCGATTAAGGATTACATGAAACAATGTAAGTAAAATCTTAGGCCCTCCTATGATATCAAAAGTAATAGAACCTAGAGCCTAGCATGCTACATTTTCAATCTTTTTATATTCTTATAGAATTATTAAAAATAATTAAAATTGATACCCAATGTTTTAAAAGATAATAATATTTCATATGTTCAAATCTAATCCAATATCTATTAAAAATATATGGACTCAATTATTTAAAATTTTCATTTAATTTAGTAGGTTCAACATCATTCAACCATGTTATGTCATATAAAGTCTTGTACAAAAATGTCCTTATAGACTAGTAACCATTAAAGTAATTAAAACATATAAATCTTGTACATTATATTTATAAATGTATGAATGATATCTTAATCCATGGTTTAATTGGTTGACACTATGGGTGGTGGTTGGGGATGAGGAAGAAAAGTGTGAATTATTTTATTATAATACATATGAGGGGTCACCCTACCTTTTTTAATTACAATAACATGGACTTTAGTATCCAATATAAGCTTAGGGTGAATAGTAGGAGGGGGATGGTAACAATTGACCTTATTTTTTAAGTGAAGGAGAGATGAGAGGAGTTATTAATTCCCTTTGAAGTCAATTATTAACCACATGGATTATAAATTTAGTATTTAAACAATATTAATTAATGAGGATTTAAAAAATTATAACTACTTACATCCTTGTTAATATTAGATTTGATATGTTTAATTACATGATTGTGAAAGATGTTAAAATATTCAACAAAGCAACACATAACTATAAATATTATAGTTTATAATATAAAATAAACACTATGTATGTCTATTATTTCTATTATTAGATAATGTCTAATCATAAATCAAGTCTAAAAATCTATAAAAGATTCAAACATTTGAAACCCTAGGAAAATGGGTGAAAACCCTAATGAAAATAAGGTTTCTAGTGTTAAATAAAAGTAAAATGTTCACTATCATGTTTTATATATTTTTAGTAATAATATTATGATTATAGCATAACAATTTATTAATATTTATACTAATTAAAATATATATTAATCACACAAATTTTATTGTAATAATATTTTTTTATTTTTGGGAAAACACTAGGAAAATCATCCACTTTTCTTGTTTTGGATGAATATCAGTTTGTGATACTAATATAGTTGTAAATAAAATGGGCATGATATCACTTGGATATTTAGATAAAGTGCCTACATAATTTAAAAAATGTTTTTAGTTTTATGGATGCATACACAATGTAGTTCTATGTGTTAGGGTGTAAAAAATTGTTGTATACTATGAATATTTAGATTAATATGAAAATGTCATAATGAGGATATTGTATATTCAAATGTCTATTGTTTACATTTTATTTTCTTAAAAATCCTAGCTCTTAGAATTGTACAAAGAGATAATTATTAATGTAAGAAAATTGTAAACATAATGGGTTGTGATGACCTCATATACACCATGTGATTGAGCATTGCCTACATATCTAGTACTCTAAATAGGGAATTCAAACTAGATGTAGTTATTCAACCTATTGATTACATTAACTTTTGTGTAAATTTAGTATGTATTTAAATCCTATGTATTACTTTAAATACATAAGAATATGTGACTTGACCTTACAAATTAAATTTACACTTAGATTAGGGATTTATCCTTTTGGGGATTTTATTTTTGGATAAACTAGGGAGGTTACACTCAATTGGATGATATATTTCAAGTGAAATATTAATATATTTTTAAATAGATAAATACAAATTCTTGAAATAATTATATAGATCACTCTTTCGATAATTTATTTAAAATAATATGAAATATACGAGATGATGCTTTTGAACAATCTAAATTTAGGATACTAGTCATCAAAGTTCATAGGCATAATTTGGGTTGACGTGAATGAGATTGTGGTAGCATACTTATCTGTAAAACATGAATGGTGACTTGAGGCTAAGATATAGTCTAATAATTATGTAAATCTACTTGGGAAGAGACAAAGGGGATATTTTATAATAATAATGATAACATGGAAGGTTTTTTTGAATACAATATTAAATTTATATAGGGAATGGTGAATAAGATTCATACGATTAAGCATAAGTTAATAATTTTAAATTTTTATTAAATTACACATTATCAATTATCTAATAACAAACATCAGAGCTACACTTCAATATTAATTTTATCAACCTCCATTCATCTTTCTCAATTTTGTCATTTGCATTTTAGACATCCATAACAAAATTATCTATTATTTTCAATATTATATATTATATTAGCCTCTCATTTATTTATTTTAATTTCTACTCATTTTTTAGAGAACTTATGACTGAAAAATGACTTTTAAGGAAATTAACATCTTATACTTTCATGTTAATAATAGAAAGAACTAGATAAAGTTTGATGACTCTTTATTGATTCAAAAACACACAAGTTAATGTTTAGAAAAAAAAGTTTCCTATGTTTCATATATGTTCCTTTTGTGTGTGTGTGTGTGTGTGTGTGTGTGTGTGTGTGTGTGTGTGTGTGTGTGTGTGTGTGTGTGTGTTTAGTGATTTTGTGTTTTTTTTTACCTAACATTTCTAGCATCTAGGAACCACTATTTTCATGATATTTGAAGATTCCATCATTTAATAAATTATTTTTAACTTGGTAACAAAAAAAATTATTTATAGTGATGAATTATAGACTATGATTATTTATAATTGATCATTGAGATATAATCTATGATTATTTTTATGTTCCCATTTAAAATTTATCTATGTACCTAAACATACATGTCTATACAAAATAATTTTAATATGTACTTTATAATTTAATATTGTCTATTTATTTATATAATCTTTTTTTTATCTTACAAGTTATTATTGACCCTTTTTTATTTCTTATTTTTTTATATATTTTGTAATGTCACTTTTGAACCAACAAGAATCTTGTGTATTTTTAAGAATGAAAAAACTTATATAGGGGTGATAGTTTACAATGGATAGATAAAACTATTCTATCTCAATGGAAGTTTACACTATCTAGGTAAATCTACTGTATCTCAACTTTAAAATACTACCTCATGAAATATTTTTTTTTTTGAATCAATAAGGATGCATAGAATCATAATATATATTAAAATAGAATAATATTTATAGATTAGAAAAAGACCCTTCAGGCCAAGATCTAAACATGAAGATCCAAAAATGGATTACAAAAGAAACCCTTTAGGCTAGATCGAAAGTAGTGAAAAACAAAGACCCCAAAAAACCAAATGCATAAAATTTCAAGGGTTTTGTACATTAAGGTCCACTACTCTGAACCCTTGATAAGCAATAGGGTCAACATCCACTATGACTAGTTCATTTTCATTGATAAAAGGGGCCACTGGTGGTTGAAAATGTGCTAAGAAACTCCAAGCATTGTAAAATTCCTCAACCTTATCCCTCTTAGAATAACCAAAATCAAATTTGTGATCCTAGAGTAAACTCTCAAAAACATCTTTGTTATCAACTTGTAGACTAGAAACCATAGATTGAAACACATAATTGCAGCTTGGTTTTTTAATTAATTCTTCATAGAGGAACAGTCCTCCAATTAAAGCCAACCCATCAGGATAATCATAAGTTGTGAAAGCCTCAAATAACTTTTCCTCCAAGAATAGAAAATCATGAACATAAAGAGTAGTAATTCATTTGACAATGTTAACAAGCTAAAGCATATCCATATCATTTGATAGAAAGTGAGAAACTAAATGGGATGCAAAGCTTACCCTGGATTGTATAATAAAATCCCTATCATAGACATCAGCCAATGCATCCTCCACCTCTTCATCATAAAGTTTGAAATCCCTCACCAATAATTTTATATTGATATTCCCATGGAAAGGTTGATCCCAATGTTGGATTGGGAGAAAGAGACAACCATTACAAGGTATGATAGACATATTCAAGAAGTTGAAATAAGGAAAGGCAAAAACAAAGCATTAGGAGAAGACTGAGAAAGAGACCACCATTATCAACAAAATAAAAATAACTCTACATGAGCCAGAATAATGAGAAAGCATCCTTCAAACTGGCAAAGACATAATGAAGAGCCAAGTGAAATATTTTAGAGGGTGATTAAAATTATCTCACATAATGCATCATACCATGTATTAAAAGAACCCATGGGAACAATATGTTTGCAACTCTGAGAAACTAATTTCACTTAGATGAAATCAAAAATGCCATAAAGCAAAATAGGCTTAAGAATCACTTAAACACTTGTAAAAAATTAAAATAGTTAGAAAAATAAAAATTTGAACCAAGAGAATGGTAGGGTCATGAGGCTATATTATCCACTTCGATGAGGCTCTAAAAAGATGGATATTGGTCAATGTAGTTTTGATTTATCTCGAATGAGTCCTCCCCATTTAGAATACATACCATATTTTCTAGAGAATCAACTACTCTATTACCTTCTCTCAGAGTATGAGTGCAAATAAAACCATCAAAATGATATAAAAGAAACAAACTATTAGAGAATAAGTATGGATTCAACAATTAAAGTAAACATTTGAATTAAATAATTCATTACTTTATTTGGTTTTCATTTCAAAACCATAACATGAAAAATAACACAAAAAATATTTAAGTGTGTAAGACTAGATGGATTAGATACAACATCTCAAGCACCACTTGAATTTTGTAATGCCCCACCTAGTTGCAGTTTGGCTTAGGAACTTGGTTTAGTATTAAGTAGGGGTTAGACTTATTATTATTATATTTATTATTTATATAATTCTTTATTTGATATATGCTTTGATGATATTATAATAGATCATAAATAAATAGATATTGATTATTGTTACGATGAATAAGAATATGATTAACATAATTTTGTTAATGATATTTGTTAAACCTAAAGAGATGATATTGGAGATTGAAAAGGGGTTTTAGATACATTTTTAATGTCATTATGTGTTTGAAACATTATGTATATTTTATAACTTGATGTCCATATACAAGAGCTTTGGCATGTAGTCATTGTCAAATCATTTTTATAAGGGTTATGTTAATGCATGTTTTACTCACACCAAATATATTTTAAGGGGTGATACACTCTCTATTTAGGACTGATGACTAATCATTCCTAGAAATATGTTTTGGATATTTGGTTTTTAAATAAATACATGGTTGAATAAAGGTAGAGTATAGTTTTTATTTACCTTGGATGGTTTAGATATGACTTACATACAAATTATAACCTAAATATTTTAATATTTAACTTAAAGTGGATAGATTGATCTAAACTAGGTTGGATATAATAAAAAATACAAAACATTAATAAAGGGTGGGTGTTAAAAGAATGGGCTCTATGGTTTATAATTAATAATAAACACTTCTAATTTACTGACTCCATAGGACTAAGTATGTATTATTAACCACTGTCTACTATTACTTATTTATCAACAAAAATCATAAAAAACACTATGAGGAGTCTAAGGAACTAATTGCATAATAACTCCATGATCATAATCAAAATATATTTTTAGTAAAAAATTTATAAGCATATTAAAATCACTAACAATATGTAGGATTGACTTATAATCATAAATCTGATAAGAGTAACATAAAACTCAATATAATCGCTAAAAGTAAAATCAAATTCATACAGTAATGTCAACCTAAAGGAAATTATTCAAATAAAACATAGAAATTTGGAGTATAAAATAATTCAACAAAAAAATACAAATATTTGTAAAATTTTATTACTTTCATTAATTTACCAAATATTTCCCCCTCTTTATACTGAATAATATTCATGTATATATAGGATTTTTATGGGTGCAACCTCATATTTTCTTCTTATTCCATGCTACAAAGTCTAAAAATAAATATGTCATGATTTATCCTAAATGATTTGCATAGATAAAATATTTCATGATAGTCAATAAAATACATAAATATCTAACACCAAAATTAGACAAATAAGCTACTTTATGGTGATTGAGTTGAAGTGATAGTTGTAACTAGAATTGAAGCTGATGAAATTCCAATTTAATTCACTTGGTTAGTTCAACTCAAAATAGGAACTAATGATATAGTAGAAGATGCAGTTGAGGGAACACTTTTGTTGATGAAACAAACAATTGTAGTTGAATTTGACATAGTTATAGTAAAAGATGCAAATTTATTTTCCAATAAAGTGGAATCTAAAGGTGTATAAATGGGAAATAAAATAGAGTTACCTTGATAAAATACATATCTAACTAAACTAATTATCAATTTATATACTATACAAGGGTACATAAATTTTTATGTTTGAGCTAATGATGACTAGACTCCTACTTGAGAAGCCAACTAATTATGTTTCTCAACATTTACTTTCTCTTTTATGATCTTATATGTTATTGAGTAGGATTTATGGTCTGATTCTATGACCTCAAAATTATTTATGGTAAATTTAAATAATTTCTTAATTCTACCTAATAATTTCCCATGCAGACTCAGTGAAAACCAAAGTAATTCATTGATATCATGTGTTTTGTCCACCTTTTCCTTGGAAAATGTGATCAGGTGAATGAATTGATCACCACATACATGATTAGTTTTATCAAATATTGATATGACATTTGATGAATTTGTCTATATATTGTGAAGATTTTAACGTATTTCATTTATTGTTGTAAACCATGGCACTTTTTCTTGGGAATCCCACTAATAAAATAAAATAAATAAATTGGATCTTCCTTAAATTCATTAAATTCTATATATATATTTTTAATTTTCTTGGTTAGGGTGAAGATTTTTTCCCCTCATAATAATTTAATTTACTTCCCTCTGCTTAGCATATTTATCTTTATAAACCACTTTAGTTGGTTAAATGTTTCATAAAATTCTAGAATAATTTTGGGTTCTTCAATAATAACTAGATTTTTCATAGACAATATCTCCATTTTCAGTTGTTTCATTCATGGTAGTGTTAGAATTGATCCACTAGGGAAGTCTGAATCAAGGGATGAGATAGTAGGGAATGAATTCAATTTTGGAGGTGACATGAGCACCAAAGGATCAAGTAAATGGGTGAGCATGAAGATGTGGGAAGTTAAGATGCAAATAATAAAATTTCAATCATCTTATATCTATAAACCCTAACCTAGGTTGGGTTCTTGCTTATATGTTTTATGACATTAGGAGAGTCCTTGATGACTGTGACCATAAAGAATGTTTTTAAAATTATTGCATGCACTGTTAGACCCAATTGGGTTGAAGCATGACTTTGTAATGGATAGTTAGAAAAAAATGGACTAACAAATAAATTATTCAAACCTTGAGGTTTTATGAACAAATTATAGAATAATAGGCTGACTTATTAGTGTAATATCAAAAATAGTTGAATATTAAATAGGCTATGTAATGGAAGCTTTTATTATGGTATTTAGAGATTGTACTATTGGAATTAATGTTTTAAAGGTAGGCATGGTATCAATTGAAGTAAAAAATGGTAAATGGTAGTAACATATGTCTAAACATAAACCAAATGAATAGTATTAGAAATAACATCAACATCCATGAAATCAATTGAGGTTGTGGTAACTTAAGTGGTAGGCAGAGTAGCAACTGAAGCAACTAGAGTATCATTTGAAGTAATAAAAGTATCAATAGAAATATTTATATCCACCATTTGATTATCCTATTTTATTTTTTATTCATTAAAACCAATAGTTTTACCCACTACATTTTTGGTGCCTTGGTTGTAACAAATATATTAGGAACACTAAGGCTAGATGTCTCAATACTTACTATTTATGACTTTTTTGGAAGACATTGGGTACATATTCACATTATGGATATTATTCTAAGAAGTCATCCTTAGAATTTGATGAATAAATAATTATTAGCATTCCTCCTTGAAACTATGGTTTATATTGTTTCCTCTCCTCTAATAAAACTCTTAGAGATTTCAAAGTACTAGGAAGAGTTCTCCTAACTTGAGAAACCAAATGAAGTCTTGTTAAAATATGAATAGATGAATGAGGTAGTGGATTATCCACTAATTTTTATGGATTTAATTTTCTTAAATAAGTGGCAAAAGCAAACGTGACCTTAGGAACTAAAGGATGTCCACCTATGTCCATAAGATAAGTTTGTTTCCACGTAGTCTTGTTTTCGGGAAGACTTCTAAGTATTTTCATTTTCAATTATTCATCGGTTTCCTTTGAAGACTTATGTCTCTTAGGCTACTTTATCTTATATTTTTTCAACCTTTAAATATAAATATCGTATTGGACTCTTTCTAAAATTTACATGGTCATCTATGAAAATTTCATCCTATTATAGATTTTAGTGTCATCATCAAAATTGATAAAAGAAAATATTAGTCATGTTCATATCCTTTGTGGACATACGTAGATATTAATATTCTATGGAATATTTGTATGTGGTTACCTAACCCTAAGATCCTAGGAACTGAATTCTTCCACTTTGAGATTAAAAGAATATCTATGATAAGAAGATTTATAAATTGTATCCATTTTTAAAATTGGTTCCTTCCTAATCTAAGTTGAATATTTTGTTTAATACTGGACCTTTTAAAATTTTAATCTATGCTCTGAGATAATATACTATATCATACTCAACATACTTGTCTAGAACCATTCTAATCATGTTAAAATGTGAAAATAATGTGCCCTCTACACTTATGTTTATATGTTCTTGGTAATACAAATAGTCTCTCAGTGACTTGAGTGAACTCCCCATCTCATCATACAATCTTGGCATTGGTTGTGCATTAGAAATTTTTTAGACCATTGGGTAGAATGCATCTATATTTATTTGTATATCACTCATGAACTTATAAATATAAATCATGTAAAATCGAAGACATATCCAATCATGTCCTTTAGGATCCCTTGGATATATTATTGTAGGGATCATGGTGGCACATACTAAATCCAATATATATAAAAACATATGAAAGTTGTCATTCAACATATTTTGAGTAATCCTCTATTATTTTCAATTGTAACTTATTATGTCCTCAAGTAATTGGATACCTTTGTCATCTAAGATTATGGACAACAGGGGAACCCAAACCTTATTGGCATCATATATGAAAGCATATGCATGGAATGTGTTCAATAAATCCATTATAATTATTACTCATGGTTTAAACTATGAAATTTGCATGGATATAATATTCCTCTTTTTAATAAAATTATCAGGTCAGATGATAAATATTTAAAAGTATCCCTAACCTCATTGTTATTAAACAAATATTTGGCTACTTCTTAGTTATAATAGTTTTTGGTTGGGGTAACCTATATTACCTCTTTAAGGAAACTCCAAATAGATAATCTATTGTTACTTTAATATTTCATTTGTGAAACATATCATTTTTCACAATGCCAATTGTGAATAAATTGAAGAGTACATCAATACAAGGAAATAAATAAAGTTTAACTTCCACCTTGTGTAGCCTAAATTATTGAATGTAAAGTAGGTCATTTATGTATAATATCTACTATAAGGATAAGTTATATTTATCACTATACTCTCACACTAAAAAAATCCTATTAAATAGTTGATTTTTGTAGGAACATCCTTCCCAAAACACTTGAGTGAAATTATGTCTTTGAACTCAAATTTTATTCTAAAACTTAGTAGACATTGAGAAAGAACCTAATATTTTGATGCCATTTAATAACCTTTCAAGATCATTATTCAATTTAAGAATTGGGATAAGGAAAATAGAGGGGTATGGAGTTTAAATCACAAGTTAGATATTTATGATTGATGTCAAAATTAATTTGGGGTAAAGTCTATAGCAAGTTATTAATACTAAATTCATCCCTTGATAATTCATGAGAATTAATTGTTACTTAATATCCCACATCAAATATGCTTCTATTTTGAATTTTTATTTCATGACACATGTTTTCATGGGGATCTATTTTATAGGTGGAAATTATTCATAACATTTAGGGATCTTATTCACCTTCACTAGATTTATTATGTTCATATTCATGATAATTGGACTTATATCCCTTGAAATTGATTAGCCTTTGTATGTTTTTTATATATTTAATTGACTGTATAAAATAGGATATGTGACAAATAATTGTACCAATAAGGGCATGTGGTAGATGACTATACCAAAAAGGACATGTGGGATCTGACTATACCAAAAGGTAATGTGGTAACTAACTATACAAATAAAATTACACTTGGAATCTTGTCCCATAATTACTCGGTATGCATTTTGATATATAAGTGTACACAACTACATGATCAATACACATGGTGTGATATAACTTAGTCATGATGTAGTATGATTCATATTATTCAATTTTTATTATAGGTCTATGACTCTACAAATTGATAACACATGGTAAAATCTCAACTATTCATATATTTGTCGACATTTATAACATGGATTTTTTGAATAAATGTTTATGATGTTATGATATGATTAAACATGTTACAACATCACTTAATCATGTATTAATGAATATTTATGATAGCCTTTTGGCATTGCTCTATGATGGATTAGGAAAGAGACACATGACATAATCTTACTTATTTGCATTTAGGTATTTTAAACATTTAAAATTGAACTTTAAAACATGATGATATTAAAATAAAACACACAATTAAATCTTTTGGTGTAAATAAACTTGTGCAGGTCTCGTGAACATGAAAATTTCAAAACATTAATTTAATTTAATTGTCTTATAATGGGTTTGATTACGTAGTATGTGATAAGTTTTTTTTAATTCTTAGAGATGGAAAATGAATCAAAAGTCTTTTCACTTTCTATTAAGAAGAGACATTTACTAAAATATAAGCTAACATGTAAAGAAAAAACTAATAAAATTGACCACATAAAGGTTGGATTTATTAGATAAAGAATCAAATTTAAAATAAATCTAGCCTTTTTAATTCATAGTGATGTTAAGCCAAAGATTTATATAAAAAAGTGATTATCAAGACTTAGGTTTTCGTATTCTTTGGACATATGGCTAATTTATGTCTTAATGAAGAAAAAATATGGGATATATAGGAAAAAATATGTCCTTATTTTAAATTTTTAAAATGGGGCATATTGGTCATAATGATTTTTAGTGGAAATTATCTTTTTATATTTGATTCTATCATTTTTGGAGAAAGAATCAATTCATAATAGTGAGATACATAAATCTCAATTGTTTTTTGATTATTTAAGATAGAATGGAGCTTTAAATGATTTTTATATAGTTTTTTATCCTATCTACAACCATGTGTCATATTTGAAAGGTTGACATTTCTATATATTTTTTAAATGACAATTATTGTGTTTTTTATGGGTGGTTAGGTCATTGGGCAATGTGTGTGTGTGTGTGTGTGTGTGTGTGTGTGTGTGTGTGTGTGTGTGTGTGTGTGTGTGTGTGTGTGTGTGTGTGTGTGTGTGTGTGTGTGTGTGTGTGTGTGTGTGTGTGTGTGTGTGTGTGTGTGTGTGAGTGTGTGTGTGTGCGTGTGCGTGTGTGCATGTGTGTGTGCGTGTGCACGCTTGTGTGTATATATGTAAGTATGTATGTATGTATGTATGTATGTATAGGTATATGTGTATATATATTTACATTAACATGTATTTATACACACACAAAAAAAAGTGTGTATATGTGTGTGTGTTTGAAGACACTCCAAATTCATCACTCTTGTTTCAAATTTGTAATCAAAATGACTTTTTGAAAAAATGTATAAATCAGGTCAAAAATCATTGAAACACCCAAATTTATCTGTGTTGATGTGCTTAGGTCATCCTTGATTGGTGAAATTCACTGTATCTTATAATCATATTCAATTAAATCATCTTGAGTCAAATTTTGACTATATATGAAATATTTTGGATGAACTAGGTTGAAAAATTATTGGAATTTAAAAACTCACATAACTTTTCATTAAGTTAATTAACATTTGAATATTCTTATAATTGGAAATTCCATCACTTTTGGAATGTTTTATTTTATTAATTCATTAATTTAATAATACATCCACTCACATGGAAAGTGGATTCAAACATCTAAAATCATGACATCACATGGAAAGTTTTCAAGCATTAGCATAAATGCAAGAAAATATCATAAAATGCAAACCAATGCCTAATTGATGAATACTTAAACCCCAAAATTCTAATTAAATTGACTCTCTAAATTGGATTGAATTCCAACCATGCATCTTGATCTCCATCTAACAGTCAAAATTAATTTTTTAAGTGATCCAAAACTCAAAAATATTTGGTTGAAAGATAATTTAGAAATAAGAACAACACAATTAAAATAATGATATCTCTGAAAAGAGATGTTTTATTGACCAAAATTGTAGACCCAAACATATGCCTATCTCTGAGAAGAGATGTCCGATTTCCATTTTGGGTTACATCTTCATTTATACATGTTTTGAAGGTGTGAGGAGGATGTGGAAGGTCACCAATCTTGAGGGAGATTAATTTGTTTGAATTCCATGATTTACAACAATACATAATTCAAGGAATTACTATTTTTAGAAACTTACTATTTTTAGACTGCACTACTAAAATTGAAATTTGGGGCACTTCCATTGGGTTTTCATGGGTCAAACTTCATCGAGCAAAGATCCATTCCATCTCACGATGTTCCCCTCATTATTAGCTTTCCATTGGTTCAAATGATGAGTCAATTGGAGCTATGGTGCAAAAGTTGTGGCTCCCAGAAGTTTTGCCATCAATTGGGGTGGACCCATCACCCAAATTGTCATCTAAATTGTTGCTTGAATTAATAAGTCTATAAATATAGGGCTCATTTGGCATTACATACAAGGTTTTTTAGTGTAAACTTATCTTATAGAAATTAGATTAAAAAAATCCAAAATTTATTCCATCTTTCACCCAAATCCCAAGTAGTCAATGTTATATTATTTCCATATGAAGTTATGACACTTATAAATAATCCTAGCACAACAATTTGGGCAATAACAAGCTTAAAAACTTAATTTGAGAATAGATCCATTGGGAAGGTATAACTATTTGGGTTTATGTCTCTATATTTAGTTTTCATTATCCTAGATCTTGTACAAATAGATGGACATTCATAGGGTGTTGTGGGTTTTTTTTAGAATTATAGCATGAAATAACCTTGTTTACAATCATGTGTTTATATGTGGCACACCTCATAGTACAATGCATACCACAATCCTCTTGATTACATTTCATCATCCTCTAATTTTGAAATGAGATCATTTTTATCTTAACTTATTTTCTCCTAAATTTTCCATTTTTACATTCTATATATACCAATAGAACACTCTAGGTATCATCAAATTCTCTTCTTGTAATCAATAGTATTGCTCTAGTAATTGGTACTATGATTTTCTATTTTTTTTTTGTTTTCTATTTTTTAAATGAAATAAAATATTTTTTATAAAAAATAGTAGATCCAATCTAGAATATGGTGGTTTTACTCTGAAAAACTATGGTATCATGACCAAAATAGTGAATTCACTCTATAAAATAATGGATTCACTGGGAAGTGTTTTTGCTTACACTGCCTTCCTTCTAGAGACCATAAGTTTTGACTAAGGTATCTATTTTAACTCTCATTTATGCCAAATAAAAGGTATTAAAAAGACAAATGTAGAAAGATATAATGGTTTTTAGTGGAAATAATGTTCTCAAATGGAGGGATTATGACCAAAATGGAATTATAGCGACCAAAATGTTGGGATCACCTTGTGTATTAGTGGAATCATTGGGGTAATAATATTATTTTTTATATTTTCCCACATTTTTATATAATCATAAATATTGACCTATTAGTCAGTGATATTTCCATGTTAATTAGTGGAAATGTATGTTTATGTTGTCTTGTTCTATATTTTCTATATAATGATATATTTAACCTATAGATTGGTAATATAACTCTTAAGAACAATGGAAATGTGAATAGAGACTTGAATATTTTAGTTTACAACCTAATTCACCTTCCAAAGACTAAAATTTAGAATATTAACTTTTTTATTATATGTTCACTTGGAAAAGACATGGTTTCTACACAAATAAGAACTCTTTAAACACTTTGTTTTGGTGTAATTAAAAGAATTAAAACTTTCAATTGTTGTTCTAAAAAACTTCCTCAATTTATTTCATTGTTTGTGTGTTTGTTTTTATTTATTTATTATAATATGATATTCATATACTCTTCCCTTAAGGGAACCTAGATGACCAAATTATTTTTATCCCATTTTATCTTTGTTGATTGTGTGGTATAGATTCTAGTTCCTTTTTGGGAATTCTTAGGGTGTGACATCTAGGGTTTCATCTCCTAACATACATCAAAACTTCACAAATTTAATAGGGGATATAAATTTAGGGAATTTATCACTAAGATCATAGCTAAATTCTCCATAAATGATTTTATGATAGTAAGGGGTTTAACCCTAATGCTACACTATCAAACATCACCCTCAGAGTACAAAATTTTGGTAGCACTTCACTAAGAACTTTACAACTAAAGTGGCCATGGAGGGGATAGACCCTATTTTAAATTTCCCTTTATTTTTCTTATTTAATGAATTTTTAGCCCCACATATTATGAGGTATATTGGAGATGATTTAGAAAAACCATGTCAAAAGTTTAGATTAATTCCTTTTATCGTAAATGACTTGTAGTGTGATGGATACCAATATCCCCGTGTATTTTATGACATACCACTTATATTGAGGGTTAGGTGAAACTAATTTTTAACCACTTAAATTCAAGTATCTATGTGGAATATACTCTAGTTTCACACCCATTATTCAACTAAATAAATGGCTTATTTTAAATGAATGTTGATTATTTTTTATCTTGTCCTCATCTTGTGTCACACATCTTACACATCAAAAAAGTTTAAAATATCCTATGTCCAAAACATTTTCATTTCAAACTCACATGTTAAGGCATTACTCTACCTAATGTTAGGGTCATATTTATTTCATTCTGAGCATTATGTTACACATTTAGCATAGTACTTTATCCCCATTATATTGTTTTTATGCCCAATTTTATTTTGAATTTAAAATTAGGTTCATTTTTAAACCAAAAATCTAATTTAAATTTAAATTCTAATGAACTCAATGTTCTAATTCAAACTTTTTCAAAGTAAATCTATTAAAGTCAAAAAATTGGAAGTCAACTAGTTAAATTCAAACATCATGGAAAACTTTGACCAAGTGAAAGCATTAAAGTCAAACCATGGTCTATTTTGACCAAGTATAATTAATTCCAAATCAATTTAACATCCAAATTCAAAATCATATTTTTGTTTTTCCATTCAATATTTGACTCATGTCAATTTGGAATGATGAAGCCACATCATTAGTCCTTTATCCCATTTTAATAAATCAAAATCACATCAAAATAATCTACCCTCTTTAGGGCCAAGCAAATCAAGAAAATTTATGTTATTTAGAGTGAATCCAATCAAGTTAATATTCCCTCTTTTGGGCTAATCCAATCAAGTCCATCTGACCTCTTTGGGGGAAGCCAATCAAATCAATATTCCATATTTAGGGCCAAGTGAATCCAATCCATCTACCCTATATGTGGCCATTTAAACTATTCCACCCTATTTTAGGCCATTTTAATCAAACATAACTACCCTCTTTGGGTCCATTTAAATTTTAAAAAATTGACATATTCGGTACCATTTAAATCTAGACCAATATGCCCTCTTTTCATCCATGATAATAAAAATAGTCCACCCTCTTTCAAGACAATTACTTCCATTCTAATCCCATGGTATGTATCCTTGCTTAGGTTATTTAGTCTAGCATTAATCTGAGTCATGTCATCTCATGATCCTAAAATTGTTATATCATTTCCCTTCATTAGTAAAGATTTGATAGACTAACTCTCCTAGCTTAGCCAACAACTATCTTACTTTATGTCTACTTGTCACATTTCATTCACTAATCCAAAATATGATCTGGCCCTAATGCCATATAAAATACAATATCCCAACCATATTATGTCATTTCCCCTCCAAGGCCCATCATTTATTTAAGATCCAAGTGTGTTCAAGTCTTAAAATCACTAAATGGGAATATGTCATGATCCCCTTCATAAGGAAGATCAAGTTTGTTCCCTTTCAAGTCAAGGTCAATATAATCAGCTCATTTTTGAATTTTTTTTTCAAATAACCCATCCTTGAAGAGTCAAATTTTAATGAGTCTCCCTCTTATTTTAAACCCCTCTTCCATGTGGTGATAGTGTCTTTATTTTGACACTAGTTTCCTCTATGCAATATTATTCTAAGATTCTAGGTGCACATGTGTCTAGGTATATCAAGCTTATTCATTCATCCAAGAGTTTTGGAACCTTGTAAATGACCTATTTTGACTAATTTTATGATTAAACCCTAATCCTCCATGTTGATAGGGCATCTGGTTGATACAAGCAATAAAGTGTGTTTATTAGTGGGGCATATTGGACATCTTCAACACCTCATTTTGATGAGAGTTACCTACATACCAATACTCCAAAGAGGGATCAATCCTGATATGTTTATCCCCATATAAGTGATAGCACAATTGAAAATGAATCTAGTATGATAGTAGACTTGAGTGATTTGAATGTGTTTGAGGTTGGAAATCTGAGTAATAAAAGCTTAGGAATGTTATAGATGGTACTATATAGAAGTAGGCTATAATAAGGATCGATAACATTGATTGTGCACAATTTATTCTAAGTTTTTATGTGTGATTTGAATATAATTTCCATTTAGTGGTTATAGGGATAAAATTCATGTATATATATTATTCTGGTGCTTGTGCATGTGTTAAAAGAGGTCTAGGCCAACCCTAAGCGGTTTAAGATTTGAAAAGATATCCATTTATGGAAAATTAAGGGAAACTATAGTATTGAAAAAATTGGGACACTATCACTATGTGGTGTTATTGTACCTATTATGGTGTTACTGTCCAGGTGGCAGAACCTAAGGCATGAAGGTCTTAGATATAAGAATGAGGGTATGAAACTAGTTTAAATATGTCTAAGGATATTTTTGGCTTGCATGAAGGCTAGGTAAGTGTGAAAATAAGCCCTAATATAGATCTAGGGCTGAGATAGGGATAGGTGACCTTAAGTAGCACTCTTATCACTAAAGTGTCATTTTCAGGTGATTACATCTCCCCCTTATTCTATAAATGAATCAAAATGAAATGAATAGTATAAAGGAAAATAAGTAGACCTAGACTTACCTACAAGGTGAATTCTATGAATCTAGATCTTAGTATATGAAGAATGCTCCATTACATGTCCTAAAAGTGAAACATGAATAAATTATTTCTTACTTAATAAATATCAAAAGAAAAGACAAAACTAACTAAAGAAATAAAAATGAGTAAATATATAAGAGAGAGGAAAAGAATAAATACCATTTGATGGGTATGCAAACTAATGTATAAACTCGATGATGTCCCATGTGTGTTTATATAGTGATAAATTGGTGAATATCTTAGACTGAGTTGATGTCTTACTCAATCCTCATGGGTGTGTGGATCAAGAACTCCATTTAGTTTTGACTCCATTATTGCCCACCCATACTTGGTAGATCATGACCTATGAATAGTTGTGACTGGATTGATAGTGTGTCCAACCCTTTCATGTAGGTGGATCAGGAACACAAGTAACCTATGAATCCATAATTTCTTACCCATTAGTAGTAGATGCATATGAAACTAAAAATGTATGATGTAACTATAAATGTCTAACTAGAGATGTCTAACTAGAGATATCTAATTAGAGATGTCAGCTCTACAGATACTCGAGTATATTAAGTGACTTTGGGCCACTTGGTAATGCCAAGAATTGAATATGGATTAAGGCATGAATATTATGTTTAACCTATAACATGGTGTCTTATGTATATAGTGTAGATAATGACATGGAGTTTGTCATTTCATATGATCAACTGATGTGTAAGTGAGCATACAAAAATAATGTGATGTGAACATGCCCCCAAATCT
The DNA here is from genome assembly GCA_037957365.1 of Torreya grandis. NCBI lineage: Eukaryota > Viridiplantae > Streptophyta > Pinopsida > Cupressales > Taxaceae > Torreya > Torreya grandis. Next base: position 1,182,336 of record JARHVA010003736.1, read on the forward strand.
AATATTTGAGCATATGGGTTGTAGATTTAGTTGTAATAATATATCTAAGTATTTGAACTTAAAATGGGAATGATCATGCCATGCATGATGCCCCCCCAATCTAAGAAAAATGGTATGAATCTGAGCTAAACTAATCAAAATTGGTAAATCTATAACTAAACCTGTTGAAACCTAAACTACACTTGTACTTTTTTGGACAATATGGATTTTTATTAAACTAAGGATACTAGACAATAGCATCATAACTTGGATAGTAGTACTATGTGGCACTAGTGTCCCAATTTAGGCACTAATATCTAGCTATTCTAATTTCTATGTAACTATAACTGTTCTCTATGCTATTATTTCTCACTATGTTTTACCTGAGTTTGATTTATATATTATAATCTTGTGTGTTTAAAATTATACCCTGAGTGAATTATAATATCATGATTTCTATGACAAACCTTTTTTAATGCCCCCTCTTTTGAGGGGATTTTTTGAACCTATGCAATAATTATCCTCAAAATAAAAAGATTAGAAAAATTTGTGTTATCCAAAGAATATATGATATATAAATAATAATATAATATAATTTCCATACATAACATCATAATTTAAGAAAATATAATCATACATTTATAATATGTGATGTATGTTATGTCTAGCATTCAAAAGGTTGACAAGATAGATATAACAACATATGTAACAAAAAATATGAGTAATAACTAAGTAGATACCTAGGGAGATGAGGCATTATGTCCATCATGGCACCCAATTAGGAAGTGGAGTGATGTAGAGAAACTCTTTCATTCTCTACTCAACCCAAACTCTGATACCTAAAATCTCAAAACTTTCATAACTAACTCCTCATTAATGTCTTCTTTGCCAATTATCTCTCTAGTTTCATGTCATTATCTCTTTATATATTTTGGCTAGGCTTCTTGAGTTATTCATTTATACAACTCACTCTCTATTCCATTAATATTTTCATTCCACTAACTTTCTATCACCCTTTCATGTTATTCGACACACTAGTCTACAATATGCTTTAGGCTTCATTAGGCCAATTACCTTCAACTATTGAATATGGTTTCATAAATACAATCTATAAAATTAAAATATTTCTCTAGATCTTGACCAACTTGTCTCAATTAATCTCAATCACTATCACAACCTCAACTTCCTTCTTCATTTACCAAGCCCACAACCTCACTTCATAGTGTGTAGCCTTTTTTCTTGATTTTTTCCATGGTATGACCTAGTTTGGTGGAACATTGAGAAAATAAAATCTTTCTTGGACACCCTCTATCACATTTTAACCTTACATTAAATTTCAAGTCTTAAATCAGTGTCTAAATACCTCTTCTAGCCATTTGTTCCTTGCAATTAGCCCTTTTTAGGCCTTCTTATCTCTATCTACAACATAGTCACTTATATGGAATACGTACAACCCCATACCATTATAAAAACTTTAAAATCTCCTTCCTCTTGATAATAAACACTAAACCACTAGGTTTCATGGCATTTCTTTAGTTAAAACTCATTTTATATAGCTTTCTATATTTAACCTTGAACTAGGGTTTTTGTAGATCCGAGAGGCTTCATTTGGGGTTTTGAACTTATAAAATAATCTTCAAAGAATTTAAAAACCTTTATAGCCTCTATTCAAGTCTAATATACCTCTTCCATTTATCAAATGTCCACCCTAACCCCTCTGTTATGCCTTTTATCAAAGTTTGAGCCTGACTATGCAAGTTTCTTAAGTCTCAATAGAATTGTATTCACTTTTACACAAAATAGAATAAATAAATTACAACCCAATGCACAAGGAACCCTTAATAATCTAGGAAAAAACTTACAAATGACTTTAGGCATATAAATAACTCATTCTATTGTGTATTCTTTGTATTGCTTAGTCCTTATAGTTTAACGCTAATATGCATACATAACTACTAAGGTTTGTTTACAAGTTACCTTCACAATAGGATATGTTCTTAATGTTTATCTAAACCTAAGCCTTATTCAAATTTAAAAAATATCATTACACTCTCAACACTCTTCTTAAGGATATTCCTTCTATAATGGTCTCTTAACTTCATTGATAAAACTTAGAATTTTCTTGCACAATCACCAGTCTTACAATTTGTACTACAAATCACTATATCCCAAGGTTTTAAGGTTTTTAAATCATCAATTTGAATTTAAAAAACAATAATAATTCATAGCCTTATACTTATACATTTAAAAAAACTATATTTCATTAATTCATTTTCTTTACATAAAACTATCTCCATGGATAGGGTACAAGATCATTATGGTTTTCATCACATTTTCAGACTCATTCATACATTTTCCTCTTCCAAGCTTAAAAAATAACTTCATAATACTTCCTAATAAATAAATACTGACCTCTCCTTATGATACTAAGCTCTAAATATAATCCAAAACTTGTTACACACAAGAAACTACCTTGATAACTACCTCTTAATACAACTAACTCTCATATGTACATTACATTTAAAATTCTTAGTCTAAATCACTTTCCTTATGACATTATATGTAAAAAACTTATATAAATCATCTTATAATAATTACATGACCATATCACAACATATAACAACATGTAATTATTTGACAACTACTCATAATGCTCATAGACTCACTAAGCATAACTCAAATATTTGAAAACATTTTTTGGTGAGAAATTATCCCAAGGAAATAACACCCAACACTAAGCTACCTAAAGACCTATAACACCATTATTTGATCCTTATATGACCTCTAAAACTATAATAGACCAAATTTTCAACAAATCACACTAAAATATGTTGCCTCGCTTGATGCTCCTACATCATAATCCCAAGAAATAAATAATTAACTATTGTACTTTTCTTTCATGTATTCTAGTTCTTGTCACTTGGATTGTATTTCTCTTCTATTTATCCACCATAATTTAGCTTTTCCTCTTTTTTTAATTCTTACATTTATCATCAACAAGTCTACATTCTTTATTTCTTTCTCTAATCAACACTTGATATACACTCACACCTAAAGTGTTTCCTCTATCATATGGGTTGTGTATGCCCCCAAATACTATTTTACTTATACTCTCTCCTTCACTTGTCATCACTTGCATGATTTAAACAATTACCTGGTTCAATTTGATATACTGCTACTATCAATCCTTCTTATTTATATTATTTGTCCTCCATTTCAAGCTTCTCAACTACTAAAACTTGCATTTTCTCTTCATTATCCATCCTCTCACCATGCAAAGCATTTTATAGTAATTATATTTCTTTTTATAACTATTCAACACTTTCATAAGTGAATGTGTTATCAAATTCTAAGCCTTTGTCCTTCACCAGTGCTTCATTTTCCAAGCCTTGAAATAAGCCTTCAAATTGATCATCTTCTTTATCCTTCTCAACACCTAGATGGCTACCACTAGCTTCTTTTTCTTCACTCAAACTCAAATTATCCTTCTCAAGGTACTGTTCAACTTCAAATTTTTGTTCACTTTCCTTTCCACTCAACCAAATCTTTTTCATCTCTCTCCTAAGTTTCTTACATAATAACCTTTTCTACCTTCTTTCCTCTCTCATTACATGCATCCTTCTTCTCTTTATCTGTAACTTTATTGGCTTGTTTATAATGAACCATCCATAGTATGGGCTCTAAATTTATCTCATGTTCTCTTCCATGGTCATCAACTCATCTATTTGTTGGCTCACTTCTTTCATTTATTTCTCCATCTCTCTCTTCTTAGTGTCTTCTTATACCTTCATCTCCTTGTAGTAGTTCTTATCAACTTGCCTTGTTTCCTCTTTTCTCCCTCTATCTTCATCTTACCTAAGATGTATCTCAATATATTGGTCTCACATGGACCTATACCATTTTCAGAAGCCTCATCCACTTACCACCTCCTAACCTCTCAACTGGGTCTCTCTCAATCTCTCATGATCTCTCCTATGTCTATCTTATTATTTTATCCTTTCCCTAAGACTCTCTTCTCTCTTTCAGATAAATATTGATCTCTCTCTTCTCAAAAAGCCTTACTAGCTTCAGGGTTGGCTACCAATCTTATCTTGCACTCATAACTTCAATATTATCTCATGAACATAAAAAAATAGAAATTGAATACTTAATCAAACATATAACTTTTGCTTGATGATTGTCCTTCTTATCATCCCATGATTTTGCTTCTCTGATACCAAATTATTTATATAAAATCTTTCATTATCTTCTCAACCCAAACTCTGATACTTGCAATCTCTAAACTTGCATAACTAACTCCTCATTCTTGTCTTCTTTGTTAATTCTCTCTCTAGTTTCATGTCATTCTCTATATAGATCTATTGGATAAGATTATTGATGTTTTTAATTCTCCATTTATAACTTAATTACACAACTCACTCTCCATTCCATTCATATTTTCAATCTACTAATTCTCTATCACCCTTTCATGTTGTTCTACACACTAGTCTACAATCTGCGTTAGGCTTCTTTAGGCCAAATTACCTTTAACTATTGAACATAGTTTCATAAATACAATATATCAACTTAAAATATATCTTTTTATCTTGACCAATTTGTCTCAACTAATCTCAATCACTATCACAACCTCAACTTCCTTCTTTATTTACCAAACCCACAACCTCACTTCATAGCTTGTATCCTTTTTTCTTGGTTTTTTGCATGGTACGGCTTGATATGGTGGAACATTGAAAAAATAAAATAATTATTGGACACCCTATATCAAATTTTAACCCTTAATTAAATTTCAAGTCTTAAATCATTGTATAGATACCTCTTCTAGCCACTTATTCCTTGCAATTAGCCATTTTTAGGTCTTCATAGCTCTATCTACAACACAATTGTTTATATGTCATACATATAGCCCTGTACCATTCTAAAAACTTGAAAATATACTTAATATTATTAAGACACACTAAACCACCATTTTTCACTACATTTCATTGGTTAAAACTCATTTTATATAACTTTTTATATTAACCTTGAACTAGGGTTTTTATAACCCTGAGAGGCTTCATTTGGGGTTTTAAAATTCTAGAACGATCTTCAAAGCATTTTGAGACATTTATATCCTCTATTAAATTCTAATATACCTCTTATATTCACCAAATATCCACTTTAACCCATCTATTACACCTTTTATCAAATTTTGAGCTTGATTGTGTAGGTTTTTTAAGTCTCAACAAAACTGTATTAACTTTTACACAAAATGGCATAAGGAAATTTCAACCAAATGAAAAAAGAAAAATTAATACACTAAGAAAAAAAATACAAATTAATTATTCATATCATCAACTCATTCTACTATTTATTCTTTGTATTTCTCAGACCTCATAGTTAAACACCAATATGCATACATAGCTACCAGGGTTCATTTACAATTTACCTTCACAATAGGATATGTTCTTAATGTTTATTAAAACTTGAGACTTATTAAAATCTCAAAAATATTTTTACACTCTCAAAAATATAATTAATTAAATTCTTGCTAGCTTGGTCTCTTAACTTCATTGACAAAACATATAATTTTCTTGCATAGTCACCAGTCTTAAAATTTGCACTACAAATCACAATCTCCCAAAGTGTTAAGGTTTTCAAAGCATAATTTTTTTTTAAAAAAAAAAAATCGTAGGCATATAATTATACATTAAAAATAAATATCTTTCATTAATTCATTTTATTTACATAAAATTATCTCCATGGATAGGGTACAAGATCCTAATGGTTTTCATCACATTGTTAGTCTCCTTCATACCTCTGCCTCTTCCAAACTTCAAAAATAACTTCCTTCTACTTCCTAATAACTACCTAATAACTTCTCCTTATGATACTAACCTCTAAATCCAATCCAAAATTCATTACACATAATAAACTACGTTGATAACTACCTCTTAAGACAATGAACTCTCATACGTACATTACATTTAACATTCTTAGTATTGATCACTTTCCTTTTGACATTGTATGTAAAAAACTTATATTAACCCTCCTAGACTCATTAAATGACCCTATTTCAACATTTGACAACATGAAATTCTTTGAAAACTACTCATAATGTTCTTAAACTCACTACGCATAATTAAAATATTTTAAAAAGTGTTTTGGTAGGAAACTCTCCTAATGCAAAAACACCCAAAAATAAGATACCTAAATATTTATAACACCATTCTTGGGTCCTTATATGACCTCTGACATAGAACTAGACCAAATTATCAACAAAACACACTAAAATATGTTTATGAGCTTAATGTTCCTACTTCAAGAAGATGCAAGAGGTCTCTCTTGGCATCTAAAACTAGAGTGTGCAACAAAAAAGAGAAAAGTTTCATGGACATGATACATACAATAAAGAATAAATAAAACACACATGACGAATAAAAAGTAGGCCAAAATGACAAAATTCAAAGGACATGAGAACATGTCACTAAATATGAGAAATCAAGACATATAAGGACATGTTCAAATGTCCACATATGCACATAATAAGAAATTTAGTTTAGTGTCACACAAAATGACACATTCAAATGTCTACATACAAAATCAATAAGACACACAAAACTACTATGCACATGTATAAAGTATACATATAGTGAAAAGAAGTGGTGTAGAGCCATAAAATAATGGTATATTCAGATGCCCTTGAATAAAATAAGTATAGATTCACAATCAAGTCTAAACTAAGAAACCTAAAATTGAAAGTATGCATGAAAATGTAATACAAATGTATGTAAGAGCCAAGATGTATATATAAAAAATATAAAATAGTAGTATTCAGCAAAAAATCTAAGTGTAGCATGATTAATATCAAGATATAAAAATGTTAAATTTGTGATGTAGTGTTTATAAAGATGTAACCTAGTAATCAAAACTATGCATAGGGAAACCCCAAATGGGTGAATGTGTCCAATTAAGAGCCTTTGTGTTTGTATATATTCCCCTAGTGGGTAGATAATAACAAATTTAGATCAATGTAGTAGACCTGAGTCCTGTATAAATCTGTAAGCACTTGATGAGAATAAGTGAATCATGTATGTAAGATAAAAATAACAATACCAAGATAAATAACATATGTAGTGTCTAGAAAATATAAGAAGTGTAAACATGGAAACATATATAACATAAATTTTTGTTTTCTACGTAAATATGTGAATATATTTTTTTAAATATTATATTATTTTTGTATTTTGTAGATATAAGCTATGTAAAAGCAACATAAAAATGAAACTATATATAAGGAGACAAAAATAAATAAAGTATGTACAATAAGGGAGTAAAATTATTAACCGATGAGTCTCACAGGAGACTCATTATCAATGTGGCATGTGTCAAATAAAGGTGAATCATGAAAATTTTGATCAAATGAGATTTGCATATTCAAATTAACCAAAATCACTCAAAACATCAACCTACCATTATAATATATATCCATTTAGGAATAAAATGCCGTGATAAATGAAACATTCATACCTACATTAGATCTAAAAAACTAAGTTCTTTAGATCAAGATCACAATAATAAAAATATTAATTTACTATGGATTGCTTATAATAGACTCATATTTTTATCATGATTTTGGCTTGAATAATTGATTCAAAAGATTGATAGATTGGATATGGATTATTTAGTAAGATTATAGTTTATTTTCCCATGGATGGGTGATGGTGTTTAAATAGAAAGGAGGGAAAATTAATGGCCATTATTCATATTTAGGTGTAAGAGATCAAATGTAGAGGATTATCCAAGGAATTGAAAATTTCTTGCATGATTCTAAAGGAAGGAAGGCTATAGAGGTAGAAGCATATAGAATCTATTTGGAAGCCTAATCATTGTTATTGGTGGATTAGTCATTTGATTAGGAGGTTATAGATAATATAGGGGGTAGGATTGTAAGAGAGCCTAGGATTAGGTAGGTAGGTGGGTTATGGGAATTTTAAATTCCAAAAATTAGGCAAGTGGGATTAATTAGTGGATAATAGGGGATTATATGGATTAATTGATTTGTTGGGTGAGATAAGGTTAGTATGATGAATAATAATGAAAAGGGGTGTTAGAAAAAATAAAATGAAGATTAATAAGGATGATTTAGTTAAAATTAGATAGGATTAGTGATCATTAGATGAAATTAGTGATGTTAGAATTGAATAATAATAATATTAGTGATGATAAATAAAGTGAGTGAACTTAGTTGTATATATTTTCCTATCTTTGAAAGGGCATTACGAGTGGTCAAAGTGGAAGGAGTAATGGTATTTCAAATAAAAACCATTTCATGGGTGGATGTTAGTTAGTGGATATGATGGCACATCAAGGGGACATGCAGCTAGAAAGGAACTAGATGGCCCTTCAAAAGAGGAAATGAGGGGTGGGATGTAATGAATATAAAAATGGGATGGGATGTGAGATACACAATGAATAAAATGAACTTAACTTGAGTAATGAGATACAAATTGATGATGCCCTAGTAAAGATATATGCACAGGGAGTAGAAAAAAATATGTCATGATTATTGACACGTCCCAAGGGGGAATAAACCATAATAGGATGATGTTAATAAGTTTTGATATTTTTATGTATCCCAAGTAAATATTCATGAAAGGAAGAGATATAGGCTATAATAATACAAGGATTTGATAGGATTAATGATAATTGTGTCTCAAATCAGAAATTGAGTGATATGTGATAAAGATGAGAGAGAATAAATGATATGATCAAGTGCCCAAATGGTGAAGGAGATAGGAAAATGGTGTCTGAGCTATCCTTGGGTAGTAAGAGTGGCTAAGTGTTTCCTTCATAATCTGAAAATACCTCAAGTTGATGTAGTTATGACTAGATGATAGATGACTAGATAGACTAGAGGATCATGATGAAGATGGATGTTAGTTTTTAGATAGAGGATGTCACTCAGTTGTGAGACATGAAGATAACAAATTTAGGAGATATGATTACATGTTAGATGTTATGATATGTGGTTGGGTTAGATGATGAGTAGACCTGAATGATCAAATTGATGATGGAATGAAGATGATTAGATGATTAGGCAGATGATAAAGGAAAAGATAAATGATGAGTGTGTCTATTATAGATCCATCATTATTTTAATAAGGTTCATCATATTCTAATAAATCTGATAGAAATATAGAACTAGGAATTATTCCCCATGATATAAGTATGATCAAGAGGACATTGTGCCAAAGTGTGTAAAAAGGGGTAAATAGAAAACTATGCATCATGGAGGGTACCTAAAAGCATTATTATAAATTTCAGTGAATCATAGCATCCTTGTTAATATCACAATAGAAAAAAAGAGACATGATGCAAGACTAAAAATAAACATAAACAAATAAATGAAACATAAGACAATCAGATGTAAACAAGGTAAACATCACATAGTAGACAAGTAACACACATGAGTATTTACATGCAATGTCATTGTGTCCTATCTAATTATCCTAAGATTTGGTGAGATTATTCATAAGGTGATAGATGGGACTAAGTTGGTCATGATGATGTGAATTTGGATTAATGTTATAGGCTTTGGATAAGGGTATGGATTTGGAATAGATGAGGGACTAGGATTAGGATAAGGATGATGACATAGGATAAAATGACTAGATGTTTGGATAAGGCAAGATGACAAGATTAAAAGATGGATAAGGCTTTAGATAGGATGAATAGGATATTTAATACATAGGACAAGATGACATATGATAAGATATCTCAAATGTTTTTGGATTTTGTGGATTTCATAATTTTTATGGTTTTTAGAATACATATGTACATTATACAAATGGGTTTACTAGTAAAGGGAATACCAAGACTAGCAACCAAGATAAGGATAGATGGAATAGTAGATGGTATGCCAAAAGGATGAGGATGATGCTAAAAAGCGGGATGAGGACCATAGAAGAATGGACTAGTGATCACCAATGACCTCATCATGAAATAACTAGATATCTAATTACCCAAGTGTTCATTGTAAGATATGTTGAGATGATTTTAAAACATTTCTCAAGACATATTCCACTCCCTTATGAAGGTCAAGACTGGAATAAAGGGTGGGCATAATAATATGCAAGATGAGATGGATGATATGAGGGGTAGGAGTAATGGAGTGAGGGATACGATATAGATAATGATGACATAGATGGGATTGGTAAGGGACATTATATGTATGAAATGGATTTACCCCCAAGTGGTGAGGTGAAATGTGGATAGTAGATTATTTTACCATGATGACATAAACTATTATTCATCATGGTACTTGTCCAAGGTGATAGAAGATTGGTTTTTACCATTAGAGGAATGATTTTTTTTGAATTTTTTGAATTTTTTAATTTTGACATCTTCATTTATTATAGGTAGGTGAGATGTAGGATGTAGACATTTTCATGATTTTATGCCAACACTTTTTCTATAAATATGTGATACTGGGATCATGTTTTTGATGTTGGATTCATCGATGACTTTGTGAACTTGTTGATTCTTGATTTAAAATCCTATAGACATCTTAACTAGGTGTCTTTATAACCCCTATGAGATACAATGCTACCCAAAGATTTGATATATGGTAAATATGGGATTATACCTTAATTTTTATGGTGGGGTATAGGATGTGGATGAGTGATTGATTATGATGGAAAATATGACTAGAAGGGGAGTGGAAATGGGGTTCAATAGTTACATACATTATTGGATATGGTTTAGGGGATATTTATATTGGTTCCATGAGATTAAGGGATCCAAGACCTTATGACTTTATTGTTCATTGATCCAAACATTAATAGAATTTTAGGCCATATTTCATGACTTTTGAAATATTTTTGACTTGTTAATATTTGACTTGGATAGTGATTGCACCCTTGTGCCTGATTTTGAGATTCACCAAAGGAAAGTAATTTTTGAATTGATAGATGATGATGATGAGTTTGACTTTGATGGTCCCCTATCACCTCAAGGATATTTATGCTAGGGGTGATGCTTTTTGACTTGGATGATTACAAGACTCTTCTTGAATTTTATTGATTATTTTTGGATCATAAGTGACTAGATTATTTAACTACATTAATTGATCATTGGATTATATTATTTTATATTCAACACACGAGATTGAATTTTGAATGGAATCTAATGATTTATGTTCATGTTCATCCCATTCAGGGAGTGGGATGGAAGGATTATTAATAGGAGGGGTATGATTTGGGATGTATGGTGGAAGGGTGGATGAAGGGGATAATGGGAAACATAGTCCTCATAAGAGCTACTAGGAGACATAACCTTGATGTCAGAGAAAGGGTCCTCAATAATCTCAAAAGGATCGCTAAGACTTTGTGTATAAGTAACATCTAAATTTGATTCATATCCATCTTGACGATCTTCAACTAATAAATCATCAAATAATTGAGTTATGATTTCATCATTCTGATATGGATCATGAATCATGCCTTTTGACCAGTCTACATTTGAATTAGAGACATAGTCAAAGGTATAGGTATTGGCATGACTTTCATTATCATATATGGATGATGATTCTGATATGGATTCTAATTTAGATGTTGATGTTAAAACATGATCCTGACCATTTTGATTCTAACTATGATAGGGTTGTTGATGAAGTGATGTCACTAATAGATTAATTTTTTGTAGACATAAATAGGGCCTTTTGGATAACATCATTGTTTTCAAGTACCTACTTCACCTTGGGTTTGGGAACGAGTGATTTAATATTAATGGATTTATGAGAATGGGGGATTTTATGTGGATAGGATATAAGAATAGTTTGATCAGGGATGGTTATGGTATGGCAAGGAGTGGGGTCATTAATTTCATTGAGAAGGGAAGACTATTAATCATACATAGGAAGTTTTTATGGGCATACCCCCTTTGGAACACTAATAGGTGTATATGTATTGGAATCTCCCTAAAATTTAACATCACCATTATCAATTAGAAACATATATTAATATAATGCCTAGGTACATTTTGATATATATAATTGTTTGGTTTGATACCATGAGGGCACATGTTTATACAAATCTATAGGTCTTGTTTTTGGGTGGACAATAATGTTTATGGACCTCAATTTTGAAAATAAGGCTTCCCTAGATATTGGGAGAGGGGTATATTGCTTATCTTTAGTGTCAAATGTGAAAGTGTTAGATTTAGAAGTGGAAGCATGGGATGTAAATGTCATGATATTGGGTGATGGTGAGGTTGAAAAGATAGGCTTCCCTTTGCTAATAGGATGGGGGATTTATGATGCACTAAGATTGGTGAAAATAAGATTTGACTGTGGACAGGTATGAACCAAGGCTAAGGCTAGATTAATGGGGTTAATATATTTGGTAAGTTGGATACCCATTTTAATGAGATGTAAGAGGATTGGTTCCTTTTTGGAAATAATATAATCATTAAACAAGGTAATACTTGGACTAGAAAGGTCATGATTAGGACTATTGGATGGGGGACTAGAATAGGATTAGTTGTCATCATAATTAGATGGGGATGAGAGTTGATTGGGTACTTATTTGATAGGTGAGTTTAGGCTTAGGGGTTAAAATTCATTAGGAAGGTGGGAACCCTTCTATAATAGCCACAAAAGTCACTCATCCTTATTGGCCAATATATACTTATTAAATAGGGAAACCTTATCACTTATATAATTATTTTCAATATGATGAATGTACGATGGGGTGGACCATGGTGGGATATGATATGGGATAGGTGTAGATAAGGATTAGACATTAGTTTAGGATTGATGAGATTGAGGTCAAAAGGTAGGTGAACACCCATTTTTAGGACCCACAAAAATGATTTCATCCTTGTTAGGAAATATGTATTGGTCCATGAGAATTGAGTCCAAATCCATATGGGTAGATGATGGAAGAGGGGTGGAAAAAAAGGGGGTTGTTGTGAAGGTTTGAATATGGGTTATAAATATTATTTCTTGAACAAAGTAGGTCTAAATGATTGAGCTACTATAGAGGGTGGTGGTGAGGATAAAATAGACTAAATGGATTAAGATATAAGACTAGGATCAAATTTCAAATGGATAGTATGATAGGTGCTAAAAAACTATCAATAATGGCTAATTTTCAAGATATAAAAATGATTGGGATTCAATTAGTGCCTAGATTCAAACTAGAAAGATGACAATTGGATGGGTGTTATTTATGAATAGGAAAAATGACTAGATTAAAGATGATTGGATGATATATTAAAAAATACAAAGTGATAGGTTGTTAATAGGGTATTGATTAAGAATGAAATTTAATGGATGATATAAAAATGATAGTGTACTAGAATGATAAGATGATATATAAGGATGACAAAAGACTAACTCAAGCCTTAGATAAATTTTCTCAAGGTGGGATGTGGATATAATATTATGGAATGAAGCATAAGGATGATTTTATTTTGATTAGGGTAAAGATGATGATGAAATAATGATTGGGGTTATGGTGAATATGATTTTGACAAGTGTATGACCTAAAATCCAACTAGATGTGTTAGGGTATAAAAGGGTAAGATCAAGTAAGATGGGGTTTGTCTAGATGGGGTAAGACTATATGAGGATGAGTGGGTAATGATAATATCATATAAGATCAAGGATTTACAAGATATGATGTGAGGTGAAGTAGATAAATATGTAAAAGAAGACTAAGAGTATACAAGATAGGGATGTGGCTAGAATGTACAAGACACAAAGGATATATAATATGATGATATATAAATCCTAGATATCCATGTATAGGTTTGGGTGAAAGGATGAATTAGCTCATAATCAACATCGGTATAATAGGAAAAACACCAAAGTAGGTAGAACATACTTATAATATTAGTAAACTTATGGGTTTGTGACCTGATGGCTATACCATCCATTGACTTCATCGGTGAGGCTATAGGTTGGTGACCTATTGCATAATATCCTAAACCCTCTCAACCCCATCTGCACATGACATTCATTTAGGAGCTAATATTGATTCTGGTAGCAAGTCACTTGTTATGGTTGATGGTCATATACTAAGTTACATATCTCTCTAGGGGAGTCCCCATTATACACTAGGTACAATGGGGCCCAAGTCTATGTAGGGTGATGTCTAATGTCTAGTTCATATAATTAACTCTTCCCCTTTCATGTATGACCTATATAGGGTCAATTTTTTATCCTAACGATAGATGTTCATGATATTTATACTCTATTGAAACATGAATTTTGGATTAGTGCATGGTGGTGAAATCCATGGTCATTATCCCCCTAAGACAACAGAAAGTGCATGTGTGTGAATTCCACATCTAATTTCCCTTACAAAATAAAAATGGGAGGGTTCATTACTAGTTTTTGATCCTCCAATAATTTCCTCAAGGATGCAAGGAGGAGATCATACATAGTCATAACCCTCAAGAGATAGACAAATAGATAAAAAGTTGATTAACTAATTTTAATTAAGTGTGATATATATAAATATAAATACAAGATTATTTTTCAAAAATGCCCAAAATATTTGATAGGTGCCCTAAAAAGTAAGTAATTATTATTTATAAGTATTAATCTTAATGGGAAACATGCAAGACAAGATGTTAGACAAAATATGTGACCTACAAGATAAGATGTTAAAAAGCCAAAATTGCCACTAGACTCATCCCTATAAGAAATAAAATGTTAGTTCAATAAGACTTAATAAAAACACAAAAAAAATCATGATTTTCTCTATAATATATTTGGATGAGTGGCTATAATTCAGGGGTTTGGACAAAGCATCCCCCAATAGGATTAAGGGGTAGTTCCTCTTGCAGGGTTAAAGGGTAGCACCCTTTATGGGGTCAAAGGGAAATGCCCCTTATAGGGTTCAAATACAACACCCCATAAGTGCTCCTGGTCACAATACTGGATGCCATCAAGTGGCATCACCCCCTATTCTAAACATAATTTGGGACTTGTGTAACCCTTGGAATGACTCAAAATTCACCAAAAATGATCTAAAAATAAACACTCGACAAAGATAAATAGAAGTAAAAAATGACTGTAAAATCATAACTGCAAAAGGAAAAAACACTTATACATAGTCACACATAGTTAGATTTAAAAATTGATTCTAGAGACTAAAATACTACCACTTTGGGTTAATATTGCAACTCATAAATATGTAGTTCAACAAAATCACTCATAATTAGGAAATACCACAAGTCATACATAATAAATTAGTTCATGAGATACGGTTTTACCTCTTCGATAAAACACACCAAGGTTTGATAGAAGAAATAAAAATATGTATAAAGTAATTATATACATTTATATAATGTTTAAAATATGATCAAAATGACTAAAATAATACTATAGTTGATGTCTGACTAGGTATATGTATTATTTAAACTATTTAAGTCAAAAACACTTATTAATCTACAAAACTATTATGGATGACAAAACCACCTTTTGTAAAATGTGGTGTTTTATAAAGTAGTCAAAGGGGTGTTTAGATATGTTTAGTATCAATATAAAATTAACATACCCCTTCCTATGATTAAATGATAGTCAAATAGAGATAGAAAAGTTGTTATAAAGTGAAATCTAGCAGTTTAAGTTATTGATTTTTAATTTTAAGTCAAAACTACCTCTTGTGAAGGCAAAATCATAACTTAAAAGCAATACTAAAACTATAAATATGCATTTTTTAATAATGAGATGAACTTGCTTAAGTTAAGAGTGACAATTTTTTTTTTGTTCTTGTAAAATAATCAGATTAGCATAAACCTATAAAATCAATAAAAATGACAATATGACTTAATATTTCACTTTGACCAAATAAAATGTCAAAATTACATTTATCAAGGATAAAACTACATCTAAGACTCAATACCACATTTCTAGAGATACAATTTTGAAAAAAGACCAAAAATTACCACGTAAGTCACATGATTAGTAGTTAATGTTAGTGGTTTGTCAAAACCACATCTAGGTTCTACAAAACCACCTTTTCAAAATCATAAGGTATAGAGAAATACGACACTTTTCATGGAGGATGATATTTTTTAAAATTTGAGTCATAATCTACCTTTGACTTGAACTATAACCTCAAGCAAACACACTAAAAGCACAAAATGTCAGCTCAAGAGGAGATATCCCATTGTGGTTGCCAAATAAATTATGAAATTTTTGAGCAAATGAGATTTGGATATGAATATTAATCAAATACACTCAAAACATCAATCTACCATTAAAACCTAGATCCATTTAGGAATAAAATGTCATGACAAATGAAACATGCATATGTATATTAGATCCTAAAATCAAAGTGCTCTAGATCAAGATCAAAACAATAAAAAAGTTAATTGACTATGGATTATGGATTTTTTATAATAGACTCATATTTTTAGCATTATTTTTTATCGAAGACTTGATTAAAAATATTGATATATTGGACAAAGATTGTTTAGTAAGCTTCTAGTTAGTTTGGTTATGGAGGGGTGATGGTGTTGAAATAGAAAGGAGGGAAGATAAATGACCATTATTAAAATTTAGGTGTAGGAGATCAATGGTGGATGATTATACAAAGAATTAAAAATTCCTTGGATGATTCAATAGGAGTGAAAGTTATAGAGGTACAAGCCTCTATAATCTATTTGAAAGCCTAATCATGATTATTGGTGGATTAGTCATGTGATTGTGGAGTTTTAGATAATCTAGGGGCAGGCTTGTAGGAAGGCCTAAGAGTAGGTAGGTAGGTGTGTTATGGGAATTTTAAATTCCCAAATATTAGACAAGTGGGATTAGTTAGTGGATAATAGGGTATTAGGTGGATTAATTGATTATTGGGATGAGGTAAGGTTAGTATGATGAATAATAATGGAAATGGGTGTTAGACAAAAGACTAGGAATATTAGTAAGGATGATTTAGATAAAATTAGATGTGATTAGTGATCATTAGATGAAATTAGTGATATTAATATTAAATAATAATAATATTAGTGATTATTAATGAGTTAAGTGAAATTAAGTGTATACAAAAGGAACAATCATCATGCATGTTGTATAAAAAGGTAGATGTGGTCTTAGAACCTATTATACTAGGTGATCCATAACTATCACTACCTACGAAGTGGTGCTAGGAATCCATAAAAATGACTATGGTCTCCTATGAACTATATGGGTCATAGGGACACATTGGGTAGAATACGTTGTAGATGACATAGGTGTCATGTGATAAGAACCCTGAGAACTCAATAATAATGATCTTGGAAGAAATTGAGTTGAGGTAGGACCTCTATAATTTTTAACATATCTCCAACATAGGGGTCTCCCTAATAATGCTCTCCATGGGATATTATGCATACATGGAAACATTGTATGAGTAAACCTTGCCTAAACTGGTGGCTCTAATGAACCATGTGGTGTACTGATAGGAAATCTCGTTGGAGATGTAGCTGGTAACTAAGCTGTAACTAGTAACTATGGTGTTACTACCTATTGGACAAGTAGAATATACTCATGAAAGACCCTCAATTTTGATAACCTAATTTTCATGCATATATTTGAGGCATCTCTATATGGTGGATGGCATGGCTAGGAATTTTTATATCCATATCCTACCTGATAACATGTTAAATGTGCCTGCACTAGGTATTACTAAGAATCTAGTGGCCACATGTGTTGGTCTAACCTGTATTGGAAGTACAATCTCCTTGATGGAGATATGATAATGGCCATTAAAACCCTAAATAACTAGTTTTATAAGAGATATATCCTTCTCTAAATACCCTATATTCTTTAGGAGTGTGATATCACTTATGTAAATACTTGACCCATCACCAACCATAACACTCTAAATAGGATGATGATCTATATAGGCTTGTACAAGGAGTGCATATAAATATAAAACATCATCAATGATTTCATAATTTAAGAAAGTGATGAGTGGTCTAGCTATAATTCTAGTATGGTACACACCAATGAGATTAAGTAGGGGTGTGAATCCTATATTTATCCATAAATTCTACACTAATTTAGTGTGTAAAGTGTTTACCTTGGATCCTTTATTCAAATCACATAATTTCTTGAAACCTTCAAGGAAACAAAACTAAATTTGACCTTTTAATACATATTTATCTCAAACCCCAAAGTGATCAATTATCCATTAATTTGTCATATTTGACTAATTATGTATTCAATAATGATTAATAAACAAAATTAATCAAAATTGTGGAAAAAGAATGCATGAATAAAATCAACTCATGACAAACACTTGATAATGGAGTTCAACAATGCCTACATCTTTGAGCTCAATTATAATATGAACTGGTTCATTTCCATAAAAAGTGAGTACATGGACAACCCTCACAATTATCAAATGGATACTCTAAGACTACATACAATTTGGTAACAAACCTTCAGAAAGACCTAGCATACACAGATGTACCTTTTACCTTCCTATTGTCAATGCAAACTAGTAATCTTATGGATTTTAGCCAAAAAATATCAAAAATAGACTTATAAAATGTCTTTGAAAAAATTGTCATAGGTTTTTCAACATACTGTTTAAATCATCTCAGAGTCTAGGACAATTCCCTAGTTTACATCAAGAGCTAAAAATGCCTCCAAGTCCTTCAACTCATGAGATTTTAGCAAACTAGTCTATATAATGGCCAATATTTAGTCTACCTAGACTTGTTAAATACAATTTCATGTACTTTATATAGTGATTGCATGAGCATCCTAATCGGTTGGATGTTTATCCTTTTACCATAATGGGCATGGTTTGAATCCCATGGGTCTTATTTTAGGGATTGTCTATTATCCCACATGGATAGGATTTGACTCATCTTTGATTTTATTAGCTCGAGTCCCTAGTTTATTAAATTCTAAATGCCTTTTGTTAGGCAAGGCACATACAAACTACATGGGGGTTTGTGGTAAATGGAACCCATGGGGAATTTATCATGTGGCTTGACATGGTTTTCTCATGCTTAGGATTTGAATTGATCCATTGGCTTTGAATCATGGCATGTATCTTTGGGCGTAGGACATGGTAACATAGTTCATGGCATATGCCATATCCCCACCACTTAACTTAGAACATTGGCTTGGAATGTTCTCAAACTTGTCATGTTGAATCTTGACATGTTTATCCTGGTCATGCTAAACTTGGCATTCATGGTGAATAAACTCCCATTCCATGTTGGTTGGTTTGTACTCATTTTGACCCATTTGTATTAAATTGGGTCATCCTAACTTGAGCTCTTTACCCCAACTCAATCTTGACACTCTAATTTGGGTCTCAACACCCCAACTCAAGCTCGAGTTGGCATTGAACATGATAAATAAAATTTGACTATGGAGAAATAAAATGGTGGTAAGCCACATGGTAGCTTGAGGACCCACCACATGGACCACTCATAATTTGACAATTGTTGACATCCAACTAGATGGATGTTCCATAGCTCTATCGGTGGTAGGATCCCCTTTCAAGACAAAAGTGGATTCCACTTACTATGGTCTTTGTATCTAACCAATTTTTTATGCCATTTACATATGCCTATTAAGGACCAATATTTTTGCAACATAAAATCATTTCCATGTGTCACAACATGATTAGTCCATTTAGCAAGCTATAATTATGCCACATCACTCTATGTTACCTTTTTGTCTTGTTGATCTAGATACTTTAATGCATGATATCTTGTGCATATGGGATTAAAATTGACCTATTCAAATTAAGCCAGAATGCTCTCAATGAGTTCTATGTTGTGTCATCGACCAATTTGAAATTTGATGACTTCTATTTTAGACTGAATGTGAATCCTCTTGGATCAATCCTCCCTACTAAGAGGGATTTTGGTCCACTAAAATCTGGTACACAACTTGATCTTTTCAAATTCTAGTTAGTTCTAAAGAATTATAATGGGACTTTATCAGTCTATTCAAGTTCAACAATTGTGCCTACAATGCTTGGAAGAACCTATTGATCACATCTTCAACAATTCTTATACTATTGCATGACCATCAATAACATCTACATAGAACTAGGATTTATAATGCATTGACTTCCTCTACTACACGGCTTCACAAGAACCTTTATACACATAATCCTAGTGATCTCTTATATGGCATGGCTGTAATGAGATTCTATATAGATCTAGGATTTTGTATATGCATCCACATCTTCTTTTGTTGTATAGCAGTAATGGCCTCTATATATAAGTATGTGTGTGGATAATAGCACTTCATGGGTCTACTAAAACTATTATTTATAGAATAAAACTTGATAGAAACAAACATACCCTAATTTTCATTTATTGTTTTTAATGGAAAATGTCTACCAAAATGTGAGAACACAACTTGAGTATGACTAACCTATCACCCATTACTTCTCTACAGGTTAATTTCACAACATAAAAAATTGTAATTTTTATAATTCATGTGTATATAAATACAAACATTGGCCCTTGGGTCTTTAACAACTATGCATGATGTATGTCATAATATAGCCCATATGGCTCTTATTCATACATCCTAACTAGCACATTATTTATGTCTGTTTTATGATTATATATAAATGGATAAACCAAAATACTCTAAATCCTTTAACTACCACCTAATATTCCTTACCAGATATATAATCTTGGTGTGTGCTTGGCTCCTTGAGTAGTCACCCTATATATCACCATGTGACTCACCTTCAGGTTCCTGATGATCACTTGGTACATACAAGTCTGATGTCTAACTAGAATCATCGTGACTAATTCTAGAGACCTATCCCATCTTAAACTAATTTATCTAAGTGTGATTTAAGTGAATATCTATACCATCATCTCTAAAAGATGCTTACTGAGTGAAGAGATATAAATTTCCCATAACCATCTCATCCATTTCTAATGGAATGATATCAAAAGTCACTATGTCTAAGAACTATCTCCCAATTACAAATCATAAGGTGCAAAAACATGTTGCCATACCTCAAATAATACCATTCCCCCTGCCAACTATTTTATCATGTAGTATTGGAAATGTTGGCAAGCCAAATCGATGTACTATGTTAGTGGTCACATAACCTATTCTGATATCTCCATCAAAAACAAGTCTAATGATAAATCACACTAAAATATAAAATACTCTATTTTTAGGATCTCATGGAGTTTAATACAATATCTAGAGGTCTAGATGGTGTCCTCTATCAAATTAGGGATTCTAAATGCTAACTAGTACTTGGAATAGTAAGAGCCTTTCATTTTCTCATGTTCTTTTATTGGAACCACTATGGTGCATGATCAGGATATCATAACCAATAATGTTCTACCACATGTCCACATCTCAAGAAATGACTATAGATTGGATTGGCTGAAGTATTAGGATCATCTCAATGGTCTTTTTTCTATCATGACTCTTCTGCTAACTGATCAGAAAGAGAATCTACTTTTTGTTAGATTTTAATGATTCACTGATCTTATGTACACTGATGTGAACTCATGTTCACTACCATTGTGTTTATTTCTACAATCTATTGTGTCTGCTCTCTTTGGCACGACACAATAATTTGTATCATCATGCCTAATAACAAAAGCATCGTGGGTAATTGCATTCATAAATACAAATGCATGGCTTTAAGGTAGTCCTAAATAGCCACACACACACACTACAAAAAGTTGTAAATGATAGGCAATAACCACTTTGATACCAACCTGATCCATAAACTCTACACTAATTTAGTGCACAAAATGTTTACCTTGAATCCTTTGGTCAAATCACATAATTTCTCAAAACCTTCAAGGAAACAAAACTGAATTTGACCTTTTAATACATATTTAGCTCAAACCTTGAAGTGCTCAATTTTCTATTAATATGTCATATTTGACTAATTATGTATTTAATAATTATTAATAAACAAAATTAGTAAAAATTACAAAAAAAGAATACATGAATAAAATCAATTCAAAATAAACACTTGATAATGGAGTTCGACAATGCCTACATCTCTGGGTTTGCTTATAGTATGAAATGATCCATTTACCTAAAAAATGGGTACATGTCCAACCCTCACAATAGGTAAATGGATACTCTAATACTACATACAATTTAGCAATAGACCTTCAAAAAATCCCATCCTACATAGATGGACCTTCTCGTTGTGAAAGCAATCTCACAATCTTGTGGATTTTAGCTAAAAAGTCTCAAAAATATACTTATAAAATGGTTTTAACAAAATCATCATATGTCTTTCAACATACCATTGAAATTTTCTCAGAGCCTAGGACAATTCCATAGTTTACACCAAGAGCTAAAAATTCCTTTAAGTCCTTCAAATTGTGAGATTTTGGCAAACTGGTCTATATAATGGCCAATACTCAATCTACCCAAACTTGTTATTAAATACAATTTCATGCACTTTATATAGAGCTTGCACAAGCATCCAAATCGATTGTATGCTTATCCTTTTACCATAATGGGCATGGTTTGAATCCCGTGGGTCTCATTTTAAGGCATGTATATTATCCCACATAGATGTGATTTGACTCAGCTTTCCTTTTATTAGCTCAAGTCCTTGGTTTATTCAATGCAAATTTCTTTTTATTAGGCAAGGCACATAAAAACTGCATGGGGATTCATAGTAAATGGAACCAATGGGGACTTTGTCATGTGGTGTGACATGGTTTTCTCATGCTCAGTATTTGAATTGATCCATTGGATTTGAATCATGGCATGTATCTTTAGGATTGTGACATGGCAACATACTTCATGGAATATGCCACATCTCTAACACTTACCTTGAAATGTTGGCTTGGAACATTCTCAAACTTACCATGTTAAATCTTGGGATGTTTATCCCAGTCATGCTAAACTTGAAATTCATGGTGAATAAACTCCCATTCTATGTGGGTTGGATCGGGCTCATTTTGACCCATTTGGGTTAAATTGGGTCATCCCAACTTAGGCTCTCCACCCCAACTTAGGCTTGGCACTCCAACTCAAGTCTCAACACTCCAACTCAGGATTGATCTAACATTGAGAATGATAAATAAAATTTGAATATGGATAAATAAAAAGGTAGCAAACCATGTGGTGCTTGAGGACCCACCACAAAGACCACTCATAATTTGACACTTGTCAATGTTCAACTAGATGGATGCTCCATAGCTCTATCGGTGTTAGCGTCCCCTTTCGAGACAAAAGTAGACTCAACCAGCTATAGTCCCTATATCCAATCTATTTTTTATGCCATCTACATACACCTATCGAAGACCAATATTTTTCTTACACAAACTTGTTTTTACATGTCATAGTATGATTACTCCATTCAATGAGCTAGGATTATGCCACATCACTCTGTGTCACCTTTTTGTCTTATTGATTTGGATACTTCAACGCATAATATCCTATATATATGGGCTTGAAATTGGCCCATTCAAATTATTTGATAAATATCTTTACAATTTCTATGTTGTGTCATTGATTGATCTATAATTTGATGACTTTTGTTTTGGAGTGAATGTGAATCCTGATGGATCATCTATAGTAGTGAGATATGATTTTGGTGGTAGATATGCCTAATATATGTATTGAAAACTTGAATTTACCTTACCTCATTTATTGTATACTTTATAAAGGGATATGAGTATATTTTCAATGCCTTAGCTTAAGTTTTTTGAAATTTGGTTGCTTTTATGGGTGTGCCCACATCAATAATGTTAGCTTCTATTAAATATTGTATCTTATGTTTCAAGGTGATGAATCATTTTTTTATATGTCCTAGTGCCTTGTGATATTTTTAAAATTCATTGGAATCATATATTTTTAGAAGAGGCTATGTCATATCAACCTCTTTTATAGGAGGGAGAGGTATTAAATTGAATTCTAAGAGTTGTTGTAAAACATGTGCTGATGATTTGGGAAGGGTGGTGAAAACTCTATATGGAGGATACAATAAAACTAGGTGAGTAGATGGATCTAAATATATGTTAATTGTGGCCTTTGGAACATTCTTATTTTTAGTGTCCCTTACCTTGTGTGCAGGCTTAATATAACTCTTAGTAGTTGATTGTGATCCACTTTTATATTTTAGTTTACCCATAGAGAGAAGTTAGACTTCTCTTTCTTTCACTCTGTGGCATAAATATATGAAGGTTGGAAAATTATTGAATAATATAGATTCATGTAATGTTATTAGTAAGATATATTTGAATATGTCTTGGATCTCTCTATCTGCCATGGGGATAGTCAACTTGACCAATATAGTCTTATGTTGTAAGATGCATTATACAATAGGCTCATTGGAGTTTTGTTTCAATTGTGCTACTTGGTCATATGATATATTATGATTGAATTTTATTGATAAGTGTGATAAAAACATAACTTCCAATGGATTAAATGTAGTGATATATTTATTTGGTATATCATAGAACCATTATAAGGCATAATCCTTTAGACTACATGAAAATAAATTATTGATGAGATAATCATTGGACTCATAGTCAAAACATGCTACATTTAAATCTTGGATATGGTGCCTTGGGTCACCCTTAATATCATGCAATGTAATCTTAGATTCCATGAATCTGAATGGCAAAGGAGTTACCACTATGTGATGTGCCAAAAGTGTATGTAAAGAACATGAGAATCCAAGGCAAGTGATGGTCTAGTGGCTCCCTGATCAATATGTAACACCTTAGCCTATATAGAATGAACCTTATAGATAAGGTATTATACATATATAGAGGAGGAACTAGCAATAGGAGGTATATCTACCATTTAAGGTTGTCAATTTAAAATTGGTTATTGTACAAGCTGAGTTGGACGCAAAGTAGGTGTAATAATGTTGTTATCTAGGGGGTAGAAGATTGACCATTATTTGATTTATTATTTATTTCAATTATGGCCTATAAAATATGTGCATGATCATGGAGCTATTCTTAAAGTCTATCTCTGAAGCTTTTTAAAATCTCTTCCTTATTGCCAATTACGTTTTCATTATTAATTAGGGGGAAAGTGCCCCGATTCCCATCTTGTGTATCATCTTGATATTGATTGTATTGCTCATCTTTCGATGCTTTATAATTTAATTTTACATGATTAGGATGTGAAGGATTAATTATAGGAATTGTAACTAGTCCCTTATCTATAGTATAAGATCAAATGGAAGGAATCTGAGTATGCTCAATATGATTGTTGTTAAGCCTAACACTTTATTTTAAGGGAAGAGAGATAAATTTTTTATATGGCATATAGTAAAAAAATTGAAATAAGGATGCTAAAATAGAATGTATGAAAAATAATAATCTTAACACATCCAATCAAAAAAGGAAAAATAAGGATACAAACCCTAATAACATTTAGGGTTAGGGTCTAAATAGTATTCAAAGTAAGTTGGGTTCACCAAATGTTTTAACCTCTTAGGACTTAGTGAATGTAAATCCTATCATTATAAAGGGTCGGTATAGTAAATTAGGGTAAAAATATGCAAAAAATATAGACATTGATATGTTATAGAATTGACCTAATTTAACCTTTTTAAAAATAACAATAAATAATGTAAATGAGAAGTTATCTAGAAAATGACTAAGACAGATGATCTAGATGATGAAAATTAAGGGAAAGGTTGGTATAAATGTTGTAAATAGGATCCATGTGTCAAAATACCCTCCAAAACATTAGTACCTTAATCGGATAGTAATGCCATGTGGTGCTAGTATCCCTATTTTGGTGGTAGTTTCCTCTATGCAATACTACTCTAAGCTTTTGGGTATACCAATTTTTGGGTCTATTAAGCATGTTCCTATATGCACGAGTTAGGTAACCCTATAGATGACTTGTTTTGACTGATTTTATGATAAAATACTAATCCTCCATGTTGCTAGGGCATCAGATTGATACAAGCCATAAAGTGTATTTGTTAGTGGGGTAAGTTGGACATATTTATCACCCCACTATTATGAGAGTTTCTTACATACCACTAATCTAAAGAGGTATCAATCCTGATGTAGTTATCCACACCTAAGTTATGGTGCAAGTATAAGTGAATATAATATGATTATATACTTGAATTCTTTGAATGTGTTTTACATTATAAATATGAGTACTCTGAGCTTAGGAGTGTTGTAGATGGTAGTATTTAAAATTAGGGTAGAATAGGGATTGATAACCTTGATTTTGCACAATTTGTCCTAAGTTTGTATGTACAGTTTGTATCTAATTCCATATAGTTTTTAGAAGGATAAATTTCATATATATACACTATCATGGTGCATGTGCAGGTGTTAAAAGAGGTATAGTTTGAACCTAGGAGGTCTAGGATTTGAAAAAATATCCATTTATGTAAAAAGAGGAAAAATGATTGTAGTGCCAAAATTGGGACACTAACATTATGTGGCATTATTTTCCTTATTATGCTTCTAATTTCAAGGTGGTAAAACCTAAGGCGTGAAGGTTTAGGATGTAGGAATGGTGGTCTGGGACTACTTTAGGGATGTATAGGGATGTTTTTGGCCCACATGAAGGTTAATTAAGTGTGAAATTAGGCCCTAAAATAGGTATGTGGTTAATTTAGGGATAGGTGGTCTCAAGTAACACTCTTAGCACTCAAGTGTGATTTTAGGTGATTAAACTATCATTCAACATCATTCACATTGAAATCCATTCAATACCAAATATTTTAGCCATTCTATCCTATTCATCTAAACCCATTCTATCATGCCCATCAGTCTTCTCATCTTAACCTTGTAACAAAAGTAGAATGTATATTGATACTTGTTTTGGGAAACTTTTTAACCTATCTTTAGACTAGTAATTTGATAACTAGATGAATTGGTTCCCACATGACATGGTACTTGAAGTTTCATAGTCCCTTCCATCATCATCCATTATTATTCCAAATTAACCTTTTCATCCATCCATTCAATATCATTCAACATCTTGATGCTATAATAGGTTTTCCATTTCTTAGTAACCCCTAGTGAATTTTTTATGTATAATTATTGAAAAAATCAAAACTTTCAAATATTGTAAACAAATCAAACCATTCAGGTAATCAATAAAGGCTAAAAAATTAAAAAGGCTTAAAAATATCCATAAGAGATATAAATCCACAAAATCATAAGCATTTGAAAAAGTTTAAAATATCTAAGTGACATATAAATCCATAAAATTGAATAAGATTAGTCTTATTCTAAATAAAATCAACAAACTATTGATTAATTATTGATCCTCTCATTTTAGAACCCATTTGAATGTGTTTTTCCCCATAATTTTGATATGGATTTTCCCCCACTTTTACCTCTTTAGAGCCAATTATAATCAAGCAATATATTATCTTAGGGGCCAAAATAATTCAAATAATTTTCTCTCTTTTAGACAAAGCCAATCCAATCTCATAGCCTTTACCCTCTTTGGGTAAAATCAAAGAATGAAAATTATTTTAGGATATCTTCTCCCAATTTCATCCCATTATAGGTATCCTTTATTTGGGGTACCATTCCATTATTTCTATCAATTACACCTTCACACATGGAAATTGGATTGATTAATGATGAAATGCTTTATGTTGTTTTTTTTAAGTTTGTGTGTTTTCTTGTTTTCCTATTTGTTTATTTTCAATGTTGTGCCTTGAATTAGTTCATATAATTCAACAGGGCGATTTCTTGCACTTGTACTTCAATCCATCCATTAGCATATGACAACAATGTCATATTATTTTTTTGATATCATGGTGTGTTTGTAGCATTTATCTATTGGATCAAGGGTCAGTTATTATTTACATTTTAGTAAGGTCATCATGGTGTTTTATATCATGGTGCATATCATTGTGTGCTACATTAAAAATAAAGTGCTTAAGTATTATATACTATATGTCACACTCTAGTGGTAGATTATCCCCTTAAAAACCTATCCATTCTCAAATCCAATAATTTTGGTCATATTTCAATGTATCACATGATTTCATTAATATATTAACTTTGTTAAAATTTATATTATCATTCATTCCTCATCCCATTTTCTCCCATATAAGATAAACTAAAATGGCTTAAGGTTCATTTTTAATATGTAGGCAATGCTTAATCACATGATGTTTTTGAGGTCATCTTACCCACCATTAACAACATCATTTTATTGCTCTTTTTGTCAAACTTATGCATATGTCTATTAAGACCAAAAAAATCATTTAAAATTCATATTTTATTCATTCAGTAATTATTTATTACATCAATCATTTTCATATCCTATTGTGCCTAGTTTCTTTAGGGAAATTTCATTCTTTGAAAATTCATTATACCATCACATATACATTTGCATATTTCATCTCAACATTAATCTATGTTATAGATTAAATTCTTGAGATATGTTTGCCAATTAATCAGTTATTTGGTCACATCAATTAGTATCATCAACGATCAATTTACTGGGGTAAATCACTTTGTCAAATGATCAAAATTTCCATGTTGGGGAGATTAAATTTGTCCTATAAATTATCATATCTTCCCTCTTTGTGGAATTTTTATGAATCTTCCCTATTAGGGAAAATCAATAACTTAATCAATGTAATATACCTGCTTTGGGGAAATTTTCTTAGTTTCCCTCTTTTATCCAAATTATTTTTTCTTAGCTTGCCACTTTTGGGGGATGAATACTTCCAAAATGCATCCTCTTTGATAAAATTCAAAGTGTGAAACTCATTATATTGGGATACATCCTTCCCAAGATCATCTTACTTGTAAAAATAATTCTATCATTCTTATCAATCAAAGCATGCAAGCATTAACTTGAGTGGATTAACTTTATCCATAGGTTAATTTATTCTTAATATAGATTCTTATTTTATTTATAGGGCCTATCCATCTATATTATTTTTTGGTCACTCCCTCAAGGGTCCATTCAGGGTATCCCAAGCATCTTTTGGGGCATCATTCTTCAATCTTTTTTAATGACTTTTTCATTCTTTGAAAAGTCATCGCTTCATCTAGTGTCTTGAAACATTTTTTCAAATAGGGGAAAATGTAAAAATTCAATTTTCATCACCTTCATGTCAGAGTTACAATCTAAATTATTTATATAAATAACACATAAATCAGGTCAAAAATCATTGAAACACCCAAATTTGCTCACACACTTTCTGTACATATTATGAAATGCTTTGTAGCATCCCTAATTAGGAAAATGCATTATATCTAATAATCAACATCGCTTAATTCATCTTGAATCAAGTTATGACTATGCAAAAAATGTTTTGGCATAAATTAGGTTGAAATGTTATTCAATTTTAAAAATTCACATCACTTTACATTAAGTTAATTAAATATTATTAATTAACCTAATATTACTCCAATGATAAATTCCATTACTTTTAGAATTTCCTATTTTTTAAATTAGTTAATTGAATCATTCCTCCACTTACATGGCATTCTAATTCAAATATCTGGAATCATGACATCTTATGGAAAGTTCTCAAGCATTAACATAATTCAAGAAAATGTCAAGAATACAAACCCATGCCTAATTAATTCAGACTCAAACCCAAAATATTAATGGTATTAACTCTCCAAATTGGATTGAATTCTAGCCACATAGCTTAACCTTAATTTTATGGTCAAAATTAATCTAATAAATATATAAATAAAAGCCTCATTTTTAATTATAGATAGTCTCTTCTAGTGTGAATTTACTCTGTATAAATCAAACAACTTTAAAATTTCTTCCACTCTTCACACAAAGTAGTCAATAGGATATCTCATCCACATGATTTTGATACATTGATAAATACTCCTATCTATAGAATTTAGTTCAACATGATTACAATATGTCTTAGATAATTAATCCATTGGGAATGTATACCTTTTTGGTTTAAGTCTTCTATTTTTTAACACTTTCCTAGAACTTACCCATTCCAAGGACCACACCTAGGATTTTGTTTTGCTTATCATTTTATGCTTGTTTTAAATTATAATAGGAACTAACTTCCTTTAACATCATGTTTTTACGTATGGAACACCTACTATATTTTTTTATAATTTCATGTATGTATTAATTAAATAATATTCATGTATATTTTATTTCAAAAAACTCCAAAACATTTAAAAGTTAAAAAAAAAGTAAAAATCAAAACAATTCAAACAAAATCCTCATGTATTTAAATTAGATATAAAGCCACCAAACCTTTGTATAATTTTTCATCCCATTTACAATTTTCTCTTCCTCTTTTTTATATTTTGGTTAACACTATCTGATTATCATGTGGATAACCTTCCCTTTTGCATTAAACATTTCACAAGTGGGTGAAATATTATATAAAGCAATAAACTCTATATTCCATTCAATTACATTTGATCTTTCAATTTCACATTGATTATCCCATTCCCTAGGTTTTTACCTATATATTGGGTGGGTATATTTCATTTCAGCATGATATTTTTAAATTTATATTGTCATTCATGACTATCCCATTTGTGGTAGAACTACATTGCCTTGAGGTCTACACGGACTATGTAGACAATGTTTGGCTACATGGTTTAGTTTTGGTCATCTCTTCCACTATCATTCTCATTTTCATTTCCCCATTTATTCCTATATTATGCTCTTTTAATTTTTCAAGCTATTCTCATTTATGCTATCATCATTTTGTGAGTCATTTTCATCTCTTATTCTTCTTAAAATATCATCCTAATTATTTTTCCTTGCTTTATTTTTCACTCCCATGTATGGGAGAGCAAAAACACCCTAAGGTCCACATAGAATATGTAGGAAAAACTGGGATACATGGGGTAGCTTAGGTATCACATCATATCCCACTCTAAAAAATTATTTTAGTATTAGTAAGGGATATGGAACTAATGATTTGTAGTTCTGATTTTCATATAATATCTAGATATTTAAGTTGTATGATTGGAAGTCATATTATTTATTTTCATGATCAATTATGTTAGAGGACTTTTTAATATGTTTATGAATGTATTTTGTTTGATGATCATGTTTGAATATGACTTAATTTACAAGTTTAATTTGTATATTTGATTGCATTATAACATTTCATTAATAATTAATTATATTATGAGTTTTGATTACTTTGTTATAAACTCAGAATAACTACCTTTTGTTTATTTGAGTTGGTTGTAGGACTAACACACCCTTAAAATTGGTATATGGGGAAAGTATCATAGGGGATAAGGGTGTATATACCATCAATGGGGATAAAGAGAACTGAACCAAACCTATATAGAAATACACATGCCAAACTCATTTTTTCTTAGGTTAAATAAATGGCAACCAATAATCTACTAAAATGTTGAGTGTTGCATTATTTGTCCTTGTAGATAGTAATGCATGTTTGTATTTTTTTTAATTTCATTTCTTGTCTTGATGTTTTGATTAACACAATGTATATATTGGTTTCATGTTTCCATTAAAAATTGATATGAATTAGATTATGTTGAATCATGCAAGGTAAACCAGTTGCTTGTTTTAACACTTAGGAGGGTGTTATGTGTTTAGTGATCTTATTTAATTGTTTACTTAATGCCCCTTTTTGGTGACAAAGTGTGTGTGTGTGGGGGGAAGGGAGGAGAAGGTTAAAATCACCCAAAGTATCTTAATTAAAATAAATATATGATTTTGAAAATTTGGAATTTATTTGGTTAATGTTTATTAACAAATTTATATAAATTAAAAGGATAGAAAATATGTTTTAGTTATGTTATGTTTGACTTGGAAATTATCTCAATGAGGAAGAAGTTGGATGTGGTGGCCATGGTGAAAATTAGGGCATGAAACTATGAATTAACAAGAAAAGTAGGTAGATTAATATTAGGGTTGAGTCCAAGTTCTATATAGGTTGAATGCATAAGCCAAATGATTACATGAACCAAGTAGGTGCATACCAAAAAATATATAAAATAAAAATGAAATAATAATGTCAGAATATTGCACAAGCTAAGGTAAGGGCCAAAATCCAAACTTACATTAACAAAACTCACAAATTTGAGAAGTTAAAATAGGATACTTTTGATTAACTCCTCAAAAAAGGTGGTCAATAGGGCCAAGATTATAGGAGTAAATCCTATACCCAGAATAAGTAATCAAGGGAGTTACTTCTTAGTCACCCAGCCAACCTACATACATAAGGAAACTTCTCTATGAAATTAGGAAAACACCAAGTGAGGGGAAAATTCCCATAATAAATAAATATAATAAAAAATAAAAAACCATACTCTAACACCCCCATAAACACAACTTAGGTGGCCAATTTTCAAAAATGGGTCCCAAAAACTAGGCTTAATGAGGTACCCATGAATAAATAAATATCTCATAAATTAGAAAAAATAAAACTCATAGGAAAAAACTCCCCCCCAAAATAGAGAGAAAAAAATAAGAGGCTAGAATCTCCCCTAGAAGATGACATTGTAGTATCCCAAACATCAAGAAGAGCTTGTAAGTGAAGATACTTTCTCTTCACGAAAGGTTTGGTGAATATGTATACAATATGATCTATCATATGGTAATATATTATATCAATTATATACCTATAAATGATCTTTTGGATGAAATTCATGTAAATATGTATGTGTTTGGTATGCTAATGTTGGACTAGATTCCTACAAATCTTAATGATACTCTAGTTATCATAGTAGATCATGGTAGGTCATTTGAATTGGATACCAACTTTGTGAGAATCCCATGAAGTTAGAGGCCTTAGTGGTAGCATTGACATACCCTTGTAATTTACCTCAGTAGATGATAAAGCAATAGAATTCTTATTCTTTTTTAACCAACTAATCAAACCTAAACTAATGGAAAAACTAAAAACTGAAGTGGATTTGTGATTTTGAATATCACTAATCGAGTTTGAGTTAGTATAACCAATCAATTTAATGTTAGTGTTATCTTTATAATGAATCCTGAATATATGTTTGACCTGAATGTAGTGTAATATTCTCTTAGCTATGTTAAAGGTGAAATCACTAAGAGGAGGGGTGGGTGAATCAGTGAGCCCAAAAAATCCAACTTCAATTTCAATCCTTATAAACTCTTAATAAGTTACCACAAGCATTCATAAAGCATACACATCATTCATATCAATGAGCAATAGATATAAGACAAGATCAATCACATAACACATGTCATATTTAGAAAACCCTCTTAGGGGAGAAAACCCATTAGAACTTACAATTGGACCACTATCCTATAAAACAAGATACAATTTAGATCAGTTGTAATTGATCAAGGAACTACAATCCCTTATTTAGTGAGACTACAATCCCATAAGGTGCTACCACACCTATCTAGTTGAGATACAAAAATAACTAGACCTTTAGAAATTTTCACCTTGTAAAGATATTTCAACCCCCTTAGATTTTGATCTACCATAACAACACCTATGAACACATCCACCTTTGAACTAATGTATTCAACCCCTGATGATAGACTTCTGCTTATCACTCTTCACCTTCACTTACACTTAATATATAAGAACACTATTATACTAATAGAATTATGACTTACAAGTCATATAAATAGTTCTCAATTTGTTATTCTCTTTAAATCATCCATAGGTCACCCACCCTTTCCTTCTCTTCAAAGTAATTTTCTCTTAAATATGAATCCCACACACAAGTCTCTCACAAAGTCAAGAAACCAACATATTTGGTTTCACCATTTATAGAGATATCATGATTATCTACATCTTGGTTGGACATTAGGAATTCCTTAACCCTTAAGGCATATATCATATGAAGACATAGATAAAAAAAATCTTCATAGTTTGGCCATAACATATATGGGTTACCCTTAAGGAACTACACCTTTTAATTAGGCCCTTGTATCCCTTATAGGTCTCATGAACACCCATTCACTCCTTTAGCACTTTATCAAGCAATATATATATATATATATATATATATATATATATATATATATATATATATATATATATATATATATATATATATATATATATAACCACTTTAAAATGCATATGTCCTCTCTAAATGACCCCTTATTCATCTTCAAATACTTAAAGTCATCATTTCACTCTTATGTGTAATCTCAATCAACTCAAACAATAGCCTTGTTCTTAAAATGCATATTTCCTCTCTAAAGGACCCCTTATTCATCTTCAAATACTTAAAGTCATAATTTCACTCTTTTGTGTAATCTCAATCAACTCAAACAATAGCCTTGTTCTTAAGGACACCATAAATGAATACATAGTCATCTTATTAAGCATTTTTCATAATAAATATAGATTTATCAGACTTAGAAAATTCACACATATGATACTCATGGAATCTAAAACACTCTCTAATATCTAAGTCAACATGAGACATAGAAATACCAATCGAATGAGCTCAAAAATCTTTATCAGGTCACTTGGAGAATACACATAAATAGATAGTCAACTTTGAACCTTCATAAATATGATTATACACACTTCCAAATCTTAAAATTCATATTTATATATGATACTTGGATTAATATACAAGTTCACTTTTTACATAATGATCAAATTCTACTTAGATTGAAAAATATAGCCAAAATATAGAGTACTAGTTTTTCCTTTACAAATTTAAATATTCAAATACAAACAGTCATCGTTAAACCTCAAACACTATGATCTCATCTAATGTCCTCACTACTTAATATTTATCATGCACCATTTATCTCATTTTAACTTTAACACATATTTTACCAAATCCCAATTGTTAAACCTTGAATATGTTGACCTCATCTTATGCAATCTAGTAACTTTGACCTCATATGTTTCATCCATATTTTTGAGATTGTCCTCACTTTAGTCATGTTAAACAATTATCACTTTGACATATTGAATTTAATGTGTACCATTTATCTCAATTAGTACTAACATCCACTCACTGTTGATCCTGGAAGAATATCTATCTTTATCTCTACTTGACATTAAACTTCGAACACTTTGACCTCTTTGACTTGCTACATACTATAGATCTAGATGTACAAACTCCTATGAACCATCAATGTATATGTATCAGTCATGTATTTATCATGTATCACACACTATTTTATAAAATTTTATGATAAATTATGAGTGATATGATCTTGATTTGGTTTTGGTCTTTACCCTTTCTCAAAAATGACTATGGAGACCATTGCTTATATTCCTAGAAGGCCAACTTTTCACCTCTATATCTTTTTATTTTCTCAAGTGCATGTTAGAAAAAATATACCATATGATATCCTCACATAGGATAATCCAACCATGTGTCAAAATACTCCTAAAACATTCTCATATGTGAGATATAACAACATTAAAAATCATCATCAAATTTATCTGTCACAGAGCCAACAATGTCAAGAATTGCCTGGAAGGCCAACTTTACACATGCATATCATTTTATGAACTTAATTTCATGACCCAAAAATTAGTTAAAATTAACTAGAAACAAAACTAAACAAACCCATATGATAAAATTATTCTCTTTCCTTCACATGTGCAAAATATTCCATCACCAAAATGCCTACTTGGTTCTTTCTTGCCTCATGCAAAATTGGCTAAATATGGGAAAACACTATCAAAATGCTTGAGAGCCAAAATTTTCACCCAATTATATTTAAATAAACTTAATTTCATGAATTTATAATTATCATATAGTAACTAATGACTAATTTTATCACAACCATATGACGAACTCCCCCTGACTCATCCACACATGTCAATAATGGCATCAACAAAATACCTATTTAGATTTTCTACCACTAGACCCAAAATGTCTAAATGAAATAAAATATAAAAAAGATGAAATCCATTCATGAAAATAAGAACTTAAATCACATAAAAACTCCTATAGGATCCATTTCACATGCTTAATACTCCATACTCATCCCTAAACATCTCTAATCATGCTAAAATAGAAGATCAACCAAACATACTAGGACAAGCACATTTCACGCTTTGTCATTATCAATTTGACTATAAAACCAAATAATCAAATCACCATTACATCTAAATTAAATCACCATGAAATCATTTACAAAATATTTAATAATATCCCCTTTTTCATTGATGTCAACACACATCATATAGTTCACCTTCTTTTTCTCTCTTCAAGCACTCTCATAATAAGAACTTTCTCCCCATTTGACACAATGACAAAGTGGGAAAAAAATAATATTGAGGACCTAAAAATACTATTAATATTAGCATACCATCTTTAAAATATATTAAAAACTCTCCCTTACCTTGAGCCTACCTCTTCTTGCCTTGATAGTTTCTTTCTTACTCCATGCCAACACTCTCTTCAACCAAGCACTATAACCAATGAAGAACAAACAAAAAAAACATTGAAATATAATGAAACTCACCAATAAACATATTATAGGTACTAATACTAATATTTTTTATCCATTTCATCACATGATCATCTTCAAATCTACACGCACCATGAATAACCACCACACATGCTTACTAGCCTTCTATCTCAAACCACCTCATGGACCATCAATAGAAATTAATACCACTAAAAAAATAGGAAAAATGCACTAAAGTAGCTTGAAAAATTTCCTTGAGACAAATATAACTTACTCTTTTGTATAAACTAAACAAAAATCACTCTACTTCTTTCAAGTCCTATCAAGACTCCGTGTAGCCCTACTTGGAACTTGTAGAGCCCATAACTTTCAGTAGATACACATTCAAGACATAAAACTTCATATTTGGAGAAATATCATATACCTAATTAATAACACTAATTTTCATCACCTAGCTCATCATATGCAACATAATTCCTCATTTCAATGATTGGATTGACATAACATGGAGACAACATTGATTCATGACATACCTTTTCATTTGAATAATCCACTTTGTAGTTTGGAACCTCATCAATAGGAATATAAAATTTATTTTATTTGTATGATACATTATCATAAATAGTATGATGTTAACTTGGATTCATACACACCTCAAAACTAGCCTAAACTAATATCTTGGTATTTTCCTTAAGCATGATCTCTTCATTTTCAATATGAGCAGATAATGAAACCTCTTGGCACTCTTCAATTTTTTTAGCTTTCTCCACTATATAAAATAGATTACTTGGACTTGTAGATTCATCATGACTAAAACTTATAACTTTTTTCTTCCATGTGTTAACTTGCCTTCTTTCTTGCACTCTAGGAGCCTGATTAAACTCATTTTGTCTTGTAGGCCTTTATTTACATAATCTAGCAATGTGACTTTTCTAATGATAATTAAAGAACACTATACCTTTTGAAATAAATGTATCTTTCCATACCTTATTTGGAAAAAAAATTAATGTGTCCCATGTCATGACAATTAAATCACTTGATTTTGCTTACACCTTTTGACTGATGACCTCCATCTTAGTTCCATACAAACTCATTTTTAATAGGTCTCTTGCATTTTCTAAACCTATGAACAAATTGATTACATGTGTAATAGTAATTGTTTAATCTTGCATACCTCATGGAATTTGGTTTTTTGATCTAATTTATCTTTATTCTACTAGCACCTTCATTCCTTGTTTGATGATTTATCTTCAAAGCTTGATTGTCCTGGTTTACATTAGTTTTCATATTGTCTTGAGTTACATTATTATGTTATTATTCATATCCAAGATCAGTTCTATCACTATCATTATTTTAGCCACTCAAAATATTATCTAGATCACATGATCTCTTTTCAAATCTCACAAATGTTTTCACCTTATTAAATGTCTTCTCTAACTTAAATTTTAAAGACTCATTTTCAGAAACATACCTTGAACATTCATCTACTTTAGCTTTTAGGCTTGTAGATAAGATTTCTAATTGACAACTAAGATGCTTGACCATATCTTCATGCTACTTAGTATCTTCATTCAATTTTAATTCATACACACTGAATTATTCCTCATAATATTTGAGTTGAGACTTCATCTTCTTATTGATCTTCTTCTCAGTATTTAGTTCTTCAAGAGCATTTGTTAATGCAGTTTCATAGTCCATATCCTCTTCATCATCATCTAAATCACTCCAAGTAGACTCATTTTTATGTGAGAAACTTCCTTCCTTATCTATGAATAGGGATTCACTACACCAGGACCATCATCTTCATGATCATACTCTGATTCACTATCTTCATTCTCATCTGATGAGTTTTAATCTTATTTAGTGTAGAGACTCTTCTTGTTCTTGAAGTAATTATTTCTTTTGTTAAACTTTATATATCATTTCTTCTTGTATGTCATATTGTTTCCATCATGATTTAACTAGGCTCTTCATCATCATTCTTCTCATTATTATGAGGGTACCTATGAGCAAAATTTCCTATCTCTCCATAGTTAAAACATTTGAAGGGTAGTTTACCCTTATACTTCCCTAAGTCTGTGTTTAATTTACTAGTAATCAAAGTAATTAGTTCATCCTAATCAATGTTAGATATGCCATCCTCTTTGTTTTTATTACCTTGTAACTTCTTGCTTCATCTCTGTCTTGAATGTTTCTTCCTTCTTTGGTGGTATATCATCATTTACTCTCATCTTAAAGGTAGTAAGGGTGCCATGTAATTGATCCATCTTTAATTGAGTAAGATCATGAATTTCTTCTATAGTAGATAAATTTAGATCAAACTTGAGAGATAGATACCTTAATAGATTTTTAACTACAATAGCCTCTTCAAGGTTCTCTCCAAGACCTTTTATGATGTTCATAGTCTCATCAAGTCTCTACAGAAAAGATGCCACAAAATCTTCTTCCTTCATCTTGAGACTTTCATATTGCCTTCTATGAGTCTACAACATAAAAAGTTTGACCTTTGAATATCCTTCATAAATGATCTAATTTTTTCCCATATCTTTTTAGCATATTTATAATGGATTACCTTGGTGAACTTAGTCTCTATAAGTCCACAAGTGATGACATTTATTACCTTATAATTATTCTCAAATAGTTTCTTGTTTGTAACACTAGATGGAAGAGTAGTAGGATCAACATAACCATCTATAATAGATTTCCATACATAAAACCCTAGATACTTAATGTATGTCCTCATACTTGCACTAAAAAAATAATAATTAAATGCATTGAACATTGATGTTTGCTTAGTAGAGAAACCTCTTTGATGACTACCCTTTTACCTTAGATCACCTTCAAATTGTCAAGCCTTTACCAAAATAACTAATCTAATATGAATTGTTAGAGGTATAATCACTGATAAATTTGGGGGGGGGGGCGGAAAATTAGCGATCCCAAAAAATTCAAATTCAATTTCAATCTTTATAAACTCTTAATCAATTACCATAATCATTCATGAAGCATACACATAATTTATAGCAATGACCAATAGAAACAATGCAAGATCAATCACATAACATGTCATATGTGGGAAACCCTCCTAGGGGAGAAAAACCACTAAAACTTCTAATTAGACTACTATCTTATAAAATAAGATCTAATTTAGACTAACTATAACTGATCAAAGAACTATAATCCCTTATTTAATGAGACTATAATCCCATAAGGTGTTATCACACCTTTTTAGTTGAGCTACAACAACAACTAGACCTTTATCAAATTTCACCTTGTAAGGAGGCTAAATCCCCCTTAGATGTTAAGCTACCACAACACCTATGAACACATCCACCTTTAAACTAATGTCTTCAACACCTAATTATGGACCTCTACTTATCACTCTTCACCTTAGCTCACTCTCATTATATAAGAACACTATTCTAAAAATAGAATTATGACCTATAGGTCATATAATTAGTTCTTAATATGTTCTACTCTTCAAATAATCCGTAGGGTGTAGACACCTAAATCTAGCCATCGATAACCTCCAACTAGGTTTTTGACCAGTTTCTACCCAAAATGCATAATTTGGCCTAAAAACACTCAAACACATTAAATGAGTTGAAATTGATATATTCAAGTGTTGATTTTGGCTAGAGTATCATTAAATGGGGTAATGCAATTTATGGGCTAGCTAAATTTGATTAGATTATTTTGAGTCAAAGTGCTAATTTTTTACCTGGGTGCTTTGGATTGCTCTTTTTTATCAAATCTCTTGCACAAGACATGTGCCTTTATTATTTACTATTGGTAACATCCTAAATATGAATATGGTTCCAATGCATCTGATATTGACTTCCAATTTTAATACAATCAAATTTTGGACCAATAACAAGGCATTTTGATCAATCTAAGTAATTTATGCACAAAGTGCTTAAACATGCTTAAGAGCTAATTAACCCAAATCAAGGCCAAATTAAGAATTCCATGGAAATTTGTTGAATAATTATTTTTAGAAATGAGTGTTGAATAGCTACATCATCAAATGGCCTAATTTCTTAGGAAGACATCCCTAGGCCATAAATGCCACAAATATCAAGATTCATACCGTCCATGCCTCATTAATGCCCTCCATGACTCTTAATTGCCCCTTCTTCCAATTTCATGATGAGGATAATTATAAACTTAATTAAAAAAATTCTCAACCACACATTTCAATCTCAGGATGGACATTTCAAGTTGATTCTAGATATTCTCAAAAATCTATAAATAAGAGGCCTTACCACATGAATTTTAAGACATGATTATGCAAATTTATAATGAAAAATTGATTACAAAGCTTCAAGAAACTATTTTAACCATGTTAAATTGATTCCAAGCCAAGATAATCCATAATCTAAAGGTTCCAAGGAGATATGGAGGTATCCAAGCTTCCATTGATGAGGACTTCATGAGCACAAGCCAAGCAAGCCACTACAACAATAATTTTGGAGCATACAAAAAAGGTAAAAGACAATTTATTTTGCATTTTAGTTATGTGGTTTATTCATGTTTGTTAACTAAGCTCTCCCTAGTGTCTAGGCCTAAATATGTTATGCTAGTTAGTATGTTTCTTTCATTTTGTTTTCATTTTGAAACTAGCACGATACTAACCATCCTCTCTTGAGTCAAATTCCTATTTCACATTATAGCATGCCTGGTGGGATTAGATGCATCCCGCATATGAATAAGATCATTTTGTATCTTTAAAATCTTCATTTGGATCATTAAAACTCTTGCAAATCAATTTTCTAACTTTGTTTTGTCATTTTTGTTTGCCATGGGTTTTACACAATAACCAATGTCAGTTAGTAAAATTGACATCAATTGGATAGACATCATTGGTTACATTGGTTTAACTGATGTTAGTTAGATAATCATCATCATCTAGTAAATGTAACTATCATCGCTTATATAACTGACGTCAGTCACTATGTTTTTCTTAAAACACAAACTTGAGAGCTCATTTTCTAAAGTTAATTATTTCAAAACCAAATGAGATTCAAGGATAAAGGACATGCTAACATTTTTGTTGCAAAACCAAGCTTTACATTTACTAAAAACATGTTTTAGATCACCTTTTTCATGCTCAAAATTCAATTATGAACCTTATTTTGGTGTTTAACAAAAAAATTAGATGTTTATGGTGAATGTTTTCAAAGTTACAACTAAGACCAAGGGGTCAAATGAACACCACCTAATTTTCCATTTGGACTTAAAAATGAACTCACCTTTCCAATTTTTTGTATTTACTTAGTTATTTAAGTTAAATATTTATTTGGGAAAAAGAGGGGAGTTGCATGTATGCTCTTCCATTTGTCCCCTTTAGGAAACCCTTGGAATCAAAAGAACCATTCCTATTGCAAGTATCCTAGTCCAAGGATTAGAAATAAAGTCATCTAAAGCACTCCCTAAAAACTCATCAAAGTTTGGGTGACCTTGAAAATGACCCTAAAGTCTTTATACTTTCATACTTTCTTTATTTTTATGCAAACTTGGCTTACGAGGGGGACTTAATTACCTCCCATGAGTTCTTTAGGGAAGCTTTAAACTAAGGTTTCACCTCCCAAAATTGAATTCATTTGGATCCTAATTGGATTTATACATGGGACGTAGTGGCACTTTGGACATCGCACTACACTAAGTGAACATCAAGATGTACTGGTTGCAAAAAATACTAGACCTTTTTGTAATAAGCCAAGTGATACGGACCCAAAATCCATGATTTTTATTTTTCATTATTTGGCATGAAATTCATTGTTTAATTGATTTCTCTATAACATTCATAAACTTTTTAGATCTTAGACAAATCCCCACTTTCCATAGAAGTATTATTGGTGCAAGTGTGCCTCAAGGTCCATGTCATAGTACTATCATTTGAGATAGGGGGGTGTAAAAACCCTAATACATAATACACATTTACTTTTGGATGAACACTTAAAATAATCTTAAATGATGTATATTAATGGACTCCAACAATACCAAGCAACCTTGTTATTTTGAGTCTAAGAGTGATTAATCAATGGAGTCTT
Organism: Torreya grandis; assembly: GCA_037957365.1. NCBI lineage: Eukaryota > Viridiplantae > Streptophyta > Pinopsida > Cupressales > Taxaceae > Torreya > Torreya grandis. The sequence continues at coordinate 1,224,654 of JARHVA010003736.1, forward strand.
ATCCTAGATTAAAGTCTTATTTGGAGTCAAAACTTGGTGTAAACAAACAATTCAAATGAAAAAACATATTACTCATTTTACTTTGAACAAAGAGGTGTTATGCTACCCATGTGAGATCATCAATTTTCCTCGCTCAAAGTTCATCAAAAGCTTGGGAGTCATATCATCCACTTTGGTGTAATTATGCTGCCCAATTAAGTCTAGACCTTTACCAAAGTTGTTTAAGTCCTTCACTTATAATCTAAATTCAAAATTTCACCTTTGTAAGTTCATAGGGTTGATGTGTTAAGTGGTTTCACCATTTTCACTAAACTTGAGGGAACTTAGGTTCATTTTCCAATTTGGGTTGAAGGTCGTTTTAGACTCAAGATCATTATCACCACTTGATAGACTTAAGCCATTTTTTGCTAACAAATTGCACTTTGATTCTATTCATCACAACATTTTGAGTCAAGAAAATTATTGGAAATTATCTTTGCCTTAGATATTTTTTGAAAAAAACTTTTTTGCCACACCTTTTTGGGTAGTGTAGTGTCATTACACTGCCCAAAACATTTCAAATATTATTTCATAAACCCTCTTGCATAGATTTCAAATTTGTTCCTACATTTTTAAACCAATCTAAGTGTATTTTTATGATATTTTATCTAGCATAGTTATACCATTCACTTTTTTCTAGGTTATTTGTAAAAAGAACCAAGTTTTATACCATTATTTATGAGAAAATAAACTATCTCCAATGTATCTTTTTTTTCATAATTTATACCTAGTTGATCAATTTAATGTCCAAAAATCAAATACCTAGTGTTTTTTAGAAGTGTTTCAAGTCTATTAGATTAAAACTTTCATCTATTTCAAAGTCTAGCTTTTGACATCGTTTGGCCAAGAGTCCTAGTGCATGCCTTATTTGAGTGTAGCTTTTGACGTCATGTTTGGCCAAAAGACATAGAAAATTTTAAATTTATAGATTAGACTGATTTGAAACACTTTAACCTTAGAGTTTGGCATTATGATTTTTGGTCCATTTACTTGCTTATCTTTATGTGAATAGTGAAATGTTAGATACTTCATGCTAAATTATTTTCTCACAAATATTTGCATAAACCTTTTAATCCTTTTGATCAATCTAGACCAAGTTAGAACATCATTTATTTTATAATTTATTCTTTTTAGATTTTTTAGAACTCTTTGACCTTTTATTGCAAAGCATTGACTATAGATCCCAACATGTATTCCTATATTCATAGTGGACTCATGTATAATTTAGGGATTAGTAATGTGGTGGCACAAGAATAAATGGTGTAAGACCCCTACATGGATAATATTTCTTATGAGATGGATTCTTATCCCTCTTATAATACAAAGGCACAAAACCAAGATCCCTTGGCTAAATATTTGGTTAACACACCACCTTATTTAGAACAAGACTAAAAATAAACCACACAATACCTAGCTACAATACCCATAGTAGATGAGCCATTTATTCAACAATCATATTCTACTAATACGGCTTCCTTGTATGATCCATTTTTTTATTAACATTTGTTAGAGAAAAAAGATGAGATTTTGGTTAGAGCCATAGAGGTAGGGGCCAAATTTCTAGCATACTTCCCCCATGAAAATTTACCAAGCCTAGTAAGAGTGCCCCATAATATCATTTATGATCAACATGATTCTTTTAGAAATCTTATGGCTCTAGTTTGAACAACGTATCAAGACCCTAATATATCTAATCGAGTAAAAAACATCATAGAAGATCATTTTAACCAAATATAGATAGCATATCAAACCTACCTGATCTAGCACATAATTTTAATTAGATGAACATGATGAGTAAGCCTCTTATTGACCTAGTTCCTTCAATAGGAGTGTTGATAGAGTTAACTAGGCAAGAGAATCTAAATTCCAACCCATTCATACAAACCACTTCATTAAATAACTTGATGTGTATGGCCATTATTGAATAAGTGTCTTCAGCCTCTACATAGAATAGTGAGCCAAACATATTAAATAATGTGTAAATAATGTCTAATCCTGATTAAAGTGGTACTAACGTACAAACAACTATCTAATAACATGTGCATATAGTTAATCCCATGAATAGATCTGCATCCCAACATCAATCAAATACTTCCTTAAATGTATAACCTATGGGATTAGGTAATCTAACAATGACCAATGTCATGCCTCAATGACAAAATATGATAAATCTTACTCCTCCTCAATAATTAATGAGTAGTATTCCATAGCAACAGGCACAATCTAGTGTATCAATGTAACAAAGGACAAATACATTGCCACGTCAATCATGGGAAACTAATGTTCTACCTCACCAGGTAATGATAAACATACCTCTTCAGTCACATACTAATATGCCAATCTAAAACTAAATAATGACTAGTCAATAACATTTAAATATTGGTCAGTGACAGATGCTAAATCTATAACCTATTTTCACTTCCCCATAGGGATTCATGAAAAAATAGGTCCCCATGTTTCTCAAGTACCTACTAGACAACCATTGGTTCAAAATGTGCCACAAATCTAGAGACAGGGTCTTAGTCCACAAGTTCCCACTCAATAGCAAGGTTTGATTAGTCAGGAACATGTCCCTTTTCAACCACAATAGGCACAATATAGTTATATCCCTCCATCCCAAACATAAAATCCTCCAATTCAAACCTTTATCAACAACCCAAACAAAAATATCACACAACCAAATGTACAATTTCAAGTACATCTTAACCCACGTATGCATATTCTTGGTCTATTCCTCAACTAAACCAATATACCCCAACAAGTATTTTCATCATACCCTGGTTAAAGTGTCCCACTTATGACCTCCAAACCATCTACCTAAACTAATATTCTTCCTCAAACCAATGTTCTTTCTAGTTTCCTATTCCAAGAATTATAATAGATGAAAGATGTAATTGCTACCATTTAGGGTGGGAAGCAGACTAAAAAGTTCAAATTGGATGATTTGTGTTCCTATCCATTCAACATGGAGTATTTGTAGATACCATTTCTTCTAGGATATGAACTACCAAAAATTGACAAGTACAAAGAGAAAGCTGACCCTAAGGCCCATTTAATTGAATTCTTTATCACCTGTCAAGCAGTGACATATAGTGACATATACCTTTTACTATTGTTTCCAAATAGCTTGACTAAACAAGCATTGGAGTGGTTTTTAAAGTTGCCTAAAAAATTAATTAACAAATTTTGATGATTTTTTTGATAAGTTTGTGCAACACGTTTCCTATAATCTTGAGCATGAGATTTCATTAGTGGACTTAATGCAAGCAAAACAAAAGGCTGGGGAGAGTTTTGTAAGTTATCTACAGTGATGGAGATCCCTTAAAGTTGTTTCACCCATAGTTTACTAGATAAACAATTAGCTTCTATGTTTACCAAAAATTTACATAGTGAGATAGTTTATCATCTGGAACTATAATGTGCACATACTTTAAAAGAGATCATTGATAAAGGTTTGTTGATTGAGTGAGCACTTATCAATAAAGGAGTCATCAAGATTAATTTAACTAATCAATATTAAGGTACCAATTAGGGAAATAGCCAACATCAACATCCTATTCAAGCATAAGCATTGCAACAATCACATGTTAATAACCAAGAAAGGCCGAAGCAATTCAACTACAATAGGAATATTGTGGAAAATGGAGTAACTAAATCCCATCATGTCCAAATGGTGAAAACGTCATTTGCACCACATTTTTAGGTTAATCCTACCCATTAACCTCTCCAACCAATGATGTAAGCACAATAACCAAGACCTACACAACAAATACATCAGCCTTTACCATTCCAAACCCCTCCTCTTAGGAGAACCATGCCTACTCATGATGTCTTTAGTGACCTAGGAGAACCTATTGAGTCTATATTTTTCAAGCTTGTTATTGCTAATATAATTAGTTGGCCTATACCAAATCATTATCCTTAAGGCATTCCTTATCCTGATTTGTACCATGAAAATGAATTTTATGACTATCATCAGGTCAATGGGCATAATCTATGAAGATGTGTCCAAATAAAGTATTTAATTGAGAATATGTTGGAGAATGGGGAGATAAAATTAGATAATATTTCTTCTACTTCCAATAAAAATCTTAGGATTTATCAAAACCCCTTTCCTTGATATAAAAATCAATAGTAGTAAAATTATTAGCAACAATAACAATAACCATTACAACAACAAAATCAATAGTATCAAAATTGAAGGCCAAACCAATAGAATCAACAAAACTCATAATGATAGAATAATGGACAAAACTAAGGTCATAATGGTAACAACCAACAAACCTACCATATAGTTTCACATGACTACAATAGGGTTGTAGGTCATATTTTAGGGGGTAGTGTTAATACCATCTCCATTAATCCTAGACCAAGCACTAATCAACCTAGACCATTGTTAAACAACAAAATTCAACCAAATTTCATGGATAATCCTTCTTTAACCCAGGATTGCATACATATAAACCAAAAAACTAGGACTTCCCCCTTTAGACCTTATATCAACAACTCATCCCTACCACGTGACCACATACAAGTGTACCGAAAATTGAGACTTGTCTTGTCTAGTCCCACACCATTCCTAACATTTGTTAGTAATAATAGTCTAGTATTTAATCTTGATTATGTAATCACAACTCAGAGGTTGAAGATTACTATTCCAAGTCCATAACCATCTACCACTTTGCCTATCATCCAACGAACTATTTAACCTCAAAATAAACCATTCAGTACTAACCAAGACAAGAAGTTTGACATTGTGGAACAATTACAAAAGACACTAGTATAAATTTCTATTTTAGATTTTTTATGAATGTTGATAATCTACAAGAACATCTTGAATGAATTTTTGACCCAATCCACTATTGTTAGTGACATATCTCCTGATAAATTTCAAGCTTTGGTTGAACACCTAGGTCTAGCTCAATAAGTCACATTCAACCAAAGAGATATGTCTTCCCTTGGCATACTCCATAATAACCCATTGTACATAAAAGTTTATATGAAGTAGCATACATTGAAACATGTCCTTATAGACAATGTATTAGGCCTCAACATAGTATCTCTAAAGCTCATCAAGTTTATTAGGTACACAATAGCAGTTCTTTAGCTAGAAATAATAACCATCAAAGCCTATGATAATCAAGAAAGAGAATCACAAGGCACCATTAGTTTGCTAGTTATCATTGGGCCTTTGACCCATGATACACTTTTCCATGTGCTTGTTCTTGAGTTATCATAGAATATGCTTCTAGGCAGACCTTGGTTACATGAAATTCATGCAGTTCTATCAATGCTACACCAGTGTATCATGTTTTCCCACTCAGGGATGGAAGTGAATATTCTAGGATATTTACACCCATATGAACACTACAAACATATTAAGGCCAAATTTCAAAGCTATAATTATTAGTACATCATGAATCTAAGTTCCAAGGAGGATAAAGGAAAGGCTATACTTATTTATCCTTCACTAGATAATTGCATAGATCCTAATACCTTAGATTCCCTTTCCTATATGTCACTTCATGAAGGTTCTAATCATTTCACCATTTCAAATAATGGACTAGGAGAGTATGTGACCCATGATATATTTCATATTGCCAATCTTTCTTAGAATCCAAAAACTTTTAAGTGACCTAAAGTCACTCCACATATGCATTGGCAACAAAAGAATAAGATAAGGGATATGTCACATTTGTACCAACATCTGGCCGAGAACCCAACCCTATTGAAAGGGATGAATCATGGTTATATAATGATGACCAAGCTGATTATTATAAATCTACAAAGTATATTATTCCCAAAAGGATCATGGAGTGTCACAATTATGAAGGAAGAGGCCTCAAACTAAATCAACAAGGAACTATTGAGCTAATTTCCATGAATAAGTATGAAAGACCTTATGGACTTAGATTTAAACCACCTGGGGTGACCCCTCATATCTTATTCAAACTCTATCACTAGTGACTAGTGATGATGATGTTGAAAATGAAGCAGAGTCTAATCATAGCCTCACCTTTGGTGACCTAGCTAGAACCAACATGTTTGATAAAAATTCCATTTTTACCCTTACCCTAGCCATTCATCACAACCTATTTCCATTATATTATCCCTAATTGATAGATTGGGACCAACAAGAATCTAGTCTACCAATTGATGAGTTATAGAATGATGAGGCATTCTATGAATTTTTAGGTCTTAGATACAACATTATATTGGGAGATCACAAATTAGGATTCTCAATTACATTAGATCTTATAGCTTATTTTGGAGAGAAAGTGAACACTCGTAGCCAAAAAAAATAAGTAAAACACTAAGGTCCCAAAGTGAAAACCTCTTTAAGGTGCTTTCTAACTAGGGAAAAAGTTAAGATAAAGGCCAGTCTAGTGGTGAAAACCTATTTTAGGCACCATTAGATGGGGGTGTTCATTCTTCTTTGAATTTAGACTAGGAGACCACCAATGATGAACTTGTCTATGGATCCAAGTTTAGCTTTGAGCAATAACAAGTATTTGATCAAATCCTTCAAGAATTTTTGACTATTTTGTCACATGGCCATATATCCCATTAGGAGACATAGATTCATCATGGCTAAGTGAAGTTGAAGATCAAGTCCTAACGAAGGACCCTAACATAATCTAACAGTTCAATTCATTGCTTACTATCCTCAAAGATAGTTTGACCCTTCTAGTCAAAGCTAAAATAGAGGTAAATATCAGGAATTCATTAGACCTAAAATGGATAAAATTAGGTGTGCCCCTCACTAAAGTAGAACATGAAGTATTTATAGATCTTTTGAGAGAATTTGTAGATATCTTTGCATGGGCTTATTCTGACATACCAAGTTTAGACCCTACCTTGGTTATACACCACCTTATGGTTAATCCTGACACTAAATCAGAAAAATAAAAGCTATGTAAGATGCATCCATGCATTGTTGTATTGATAAAGAAAGATTTGGAAAAATTCTTAGAATTATGGTGTATTTGATCCATTGACTACTTATAATGGATCTCTAATGTGGTACCTATTAGTAAAAAGCCTAAAGGGATCCAAATTTGTACTAATTTTTGAGGAATCAACAAATATTATCCTAAATATGATTTTCCATTACCAAATATTGACATGATCATTGAATCCATGATAGGTTATGAAATGCTTTCACTCATGAATATCTTTTCAAGATACAACAAGATTAGAATAGCACCAAAATATCAACATAAAATAGCATTCACCACTCCATGGAGAACATTTTGTTATCAAGTAATGCCACTTGGCCTTAATAATGTTGGAGCTACATATCAAAGAGACATAACTATCATATTCCATGATATGATGCATGATATTATTGAAGACTATGTTGATGATATATTAGAAAAATCCAAAACCAAGGTCAATCATCTAGTAGTGTTGCATAAGATATTTGAAAGATTATGGGAGTACAAAGTCAGATTCAATCCAAATAAATGTGTGTTTGATGTAACTTCAAGAAAATTACTTGGCTTCTTCATGTCTTGTATAGGTATTGAATTTGATCCAGCTAAAGTCCATTTTATAATTGAGATATTTCCACCAACCAATTTAAAGCAACTCCATTGTTTGTACGGTAAGATCCAGACAATCCAATGCTTCATCTCTCAAATAGCAGACAAGTGCCATCTATTTACACACCTTTTGAATAAGGGAGTTGTATTGCACTAGGATGATCATTTCCAAACAAATTTTCAATAAATCAAAGAATATCTTGTTAAGCTACTTATTTTATTACCTCCTATGCAAAGAAATCCATTCTTGTTATACCTATCAGCTACCAACCATGATTAATGGGAAATCTTAGCTAAACATGATGAAAATGGAAAAGAACATGTTGTATAATACCTAATTCATACCTTGGTTATGTATGAACATAGCTATGAACCTATTGAAAAAGCTTGTTTGGCCATGGTCTTTGTAGCTCAAAAACTACACCATTACATGTTGAATAATAAGATCATGGTCATTTCAAAAGTAGATCCAATCAAGTATCTATTATCTAAAATAAATTTTCAAGGTATAATGGCTAAATGGATCATGCTTCTTAGTGATTTTGACATAGAGTATGTCAATTAGAAGGCAATCAAGGGACAAGTTCTTGTAGATCAACTTGTGGAAGCACTTCTCACAAACACAACCACTCACATTTCAATTTCTTGATGAATCCATAATGACCATCATTGACATACCCCTTGAGGAGCAGCCCTAGAAGATGTATTTTGATGGTCTATTTACTACATGTGGATTAGGGGTAGGCCTATTTTTTATTACACCATAGGGGAATCTAATCCCTAAATCATTCATAATCAACTGTTCTTGTATAAACAACATGGTTGAGTATGAAACACTTATTATAGGAATTTTATAGGTAGTGCATTGGAATATATCTCATCTCCATGTTTATGGTGATTCTCAATTAATCATTAATCAGGTCACAAATCATTTTCAAACCAAAGATGACAAGCTAGTTCCATATAAAGCCATAGTCGAGACTCTTAAGAAACAAATTTCCAACATTTAGTTTGAGCACATACCAAGGGCTAGTAATAGAACTGTAGATGCCATGGCTACTATTGGATCTCTAATTTGACAAATAGATAAAGCTGGAGAGTATCAGTTCCTCATTGAGAATTTGCCAGCACCAACTCATGAACTTTCAACCATTGTAATGATTTGTGATATTATTGGTCCTAATTCTATCTGGTACTTAGACCTTTAAAACTACCTTCATGACCAAGTTATCTCACCTAACCTCTCTCAAAAATAAACCAAAGTCTTCTTTCATCATTCCACTCATTATACTCTACTTAGATCCACCCTTTACCATCATAGTTTTAATGGAACTTTTCTTCATTATTTAACTTTGATATAATCTACACTAGTGTTAAGAGAATTTTTTGAATGAGTATGTGGAGCTCATTCTAGCAGGGTAGTCTTATCCAAAAAGCTCTTGTATACTAGTTATTATTGGCCCAAAATGGACATATATGCCACTATATATGTAAATAAGTGTGACAAATATCAACAACATGTTAATTTGATTCATGCCCTAGCAAAAACTCTAAAACTAATGTTAACAACATGACCATTTTCTACATGGAGACTTGACCTCATTAAGAAGATCAACCCCACTTCATCTGATGAACATAAACATATCCTTACTTCCACTGAGTATTTCACTAAGTGGGTTGAAGCTATACCCCTTACATGAATGGAAAGCAAATTTCCAAATTCATCTTCAATCATCTCATTTTCCACTACAGTATCCCCTCTGACATTATATTTGATAATGGAGGATCATTCAAGAATAAGGATGTATATCAGCTGTGTACTGAATATAACATCACACAACATTTTTATACAGCATATTACCCTCACGATAATGGCCAAGTCAAGGCATCCAACAAAACCATAACTAATATTCTCAAAAATATTTTCAATGATGCTAGTCATGATTGGTACCTTTAGGTATTTCCTAACCTTTGGGCATATCGTACCAATCATCTTACCTCCATAAGACCCACTCCATACTCACTTACTTATTATACTGAATCCATATTTCCCATTGAGGTCAAATTTAATTCACTATACAAATCTTTCAAGCATGTCCTTGACGATCATAACTATCAAGTAGCTCACCTGTAAGAGCTAGACCTACTTGATGAGAAATGCATAGCTATGCTCAACAATCTTCAAGCATATCAGAACTGACTCAAAGGCCACTATAATCAATGTGTTAAGTATAGAACATTTGAACTTAGTTATCTTATTATTAAATAAAACCAAAAGAATTCCATAGATGAGAATAATCATAAATGAAAATTCAAAATAAACTAGATAGGGCCTTTCATCATTACTGTATATTATGGATCAAGAGCATACAGGGTTGCCACACTAGATGAAGATGAACTTCCTAAGCTGATGAATATTATTCATCTCAAGTGATACTATTCTTGAACACTAAGGTGTATTGTCTATAAGGACCATTTTAGATATGCCATTTTATCACTATTATTCTTTGTACAAATATCATCCTTATCCATCCTCTTCACTGTATCCACTTTTTGCTTCCAACCTATTGGGCTGGTGTGTTCTAAATCCTAGCCTATTTGACCTTGGTTTTTGTAATTCATTATGCATTTTTAGCATCAATTTATTTTATCAATTTCATCAGTTGGTTCAAGTACTTCATACAAAGATCATATTATGGAATAGTATGGTAGAAGTTTTGGTAGTTACATCCTTTGTTTGTTATTCTTTTCTTACCACTAGTCTTGCTACTAATTATAACTGCCTTTGGAAAAATTAGTACCATTGATGTATGCCATTGTGTCCTAGTTATAACCACCTATGGAAAAACTAGCGGAAACATTAAGACTTGACATACCAACTTTCCACATCCTATGTTGTACTATGCCTTTTTACCAATTTTGCCTATTTTATTTTAATTGACTACTACACTAGTCAAATTCCTCTGCTGTAAGGTTGGAACTACAATGACTTGAGGTCCTACTCTAGAAATATATAGGTAGTTCTTGATAGCCTTTGAGGTTAGCTCAGTCACCCTAAGCCATGCTCTCACCATTTTACAATCAACCTAAGCCACGCTCTCACCATTTTGTGAGTAACCTAAGCCACACTCTCACCATTTTGCAAGGAACCTTAGTTTAAATTCTCTCACCATTTTATGAGCTTGAAGCTTTTGGTGTCTCATCATTCTTGATCAAGTTAATATACTTAAAATTTTCCAAAAACATTTGTAAAATCATTAAAAAAGAATAAAAACATTGACCACTTCTTTGACTTAAGGATTCTAGGAACCATTACTAGGTTACAAGCAAATCACTAGTCATTTAGTTTCCCCATATTTTTTGTTCTTTTCTCTCATACACTTTCCATATTTAAAGACCATTCCTATTCTTCTATCACATCTATTCTATTTGTTTTCATCAGTTATCACATTCTCCCATTCCCTAGGAGAGCTACATTTGGCCTAAAGTTTTGTATTGGTTATTACATCTATGGAACTATGTATGTAGTGTCTACTTGCCTAGTACATATGGAGACAACTCAGCCACCCCCTTCTTTTTATTATATTTTCTCCATTTTGTTCATTTATTATGGTTGTCACTTATTTTTTAGTGGAAATGTTCATACAATTTATTTGGAGTGTTTCTTTGTGTATTTCTTTGTTATTTTATTTGTGTGTCTATTTATTTGCATTTAAAACTGTTACCTTGATTCATTTTATGTGTGTTCATTGGTTGATTCCTTGTCCACACTTATACTTGAATCTATCCATATTCATATGTTTACATTGTCATCATGGTTTCTATCATTATTTCATTGGTCTTTATTGAGTATTGGATTATGGGAGTTAGTCCCTGGGCATATTTTGGCCAAGTCCTCATGATGGTATACAATGATGCCTACTGATACATGCTACAACAAACTTCAATTTTAAGAAGTCTATTTAGTAATGGAAACATATCTTTAGCATTGCCATCTTGATTCCATCTCAATCATATCCCAAATAGAGTAATTAACCATGAAATAATTTCAACCTTTGTTAGTTCAAATGAGCATCTCCCAACTAGTAGGTTGTTCCAATTCATCATTACCCTCTGTGTTAAGTTATCATCATCCTTGTTCAAGTTTATCCTATTTTCCATAATTAGGGTTTAATTATTATAACCACCTATGGGAAAATCATTGCACACTATCCCACCTATATTTCTTAATGATTATAACTGCCTTTCAACAAATCATTATGTTGTCACCATTTTACGTTTTCTACCCATATAGGGGCATGTTGTTATCTTGTTTGTCTATCATAACTACGGAAGCTCCATCTTCTCAATTATTATAACCACCTTTGGGAAAATCATTATGCTATCATACCATGTTACCATTATTGGGGTATAATGTTTATAATTATCTTTAGGCAAACCATTGTACACCATCCCACTTGAATTCTCAATGACTTTGATTAATTTTTTCAATATCATTGTGTTTTCACCCCATCTTCTTTCCTTTCTTTCCTCTCCTTGTGTCACTTCTTTCTTTTTGAGGGACTGTTTGCCGACCTACTTATGCCAACCACTCCCTCAATGGGACATCATATAATTAGTTTATCATCATTTAAATGTAGGCATACATGACCATTTCATTCTTTGAGAAGATGTTACTATGCTTATAGCTTGTAATGCCTTCCCAAAGAGGGGCAAATTGTAGACACTTAAATCTGGCCACCAATAACCTTCAACTAGGCTTTTGACCAATTTGTACCCAAAATGCATAATTTGGCCTAAAAACACTAAAACACATTAAATGAGTTGAAATTGATATATTCAACTTCTAGTTTTGGCTAGAGTATCATTAAATGGGGCAATTAAATTTATGGGCTAGTCAACTTTGATCAGATCATTTCGAGTCAAAGTGCCAATTTTGCACTTAGGTGCTTTGGATTGCTCTTTCCTATCAAATCTATTTCACAAGACATGTGCCTTTTTTTATTTTTTATTGGTAACATCCTAAATATGAATATATTTCTATTGCATTTGACATTGAATTTCAATTCTAATACAGTCAAATTTTGAACCAATAACAAGGCATTTTGATCAATTTGAGTAATTTGTGCACAAAGTGCTTAAACATGCTTAAGAGATAATTAACTCAAATCAAGGCCTAATTAATAATTCCATGGAATTTTTGGAATAATTGTTTTTATAAATGAATTTTGAATATCTACATCATCAGGTGACCTCATTTCTTGGGAAGACATCCCTAGGCCATAAATGACACAAATATCAAGATTCATGCCCTCCATGCCTCATCAATACCTTCCATGATGCCCTCCATTCCTCCTAATTTCCCTTTATTCCAATTTCATGATGAGGATAATTATAAAATTAATTCCAAAAATTGAATTAATCCTCAACCACACATCTCAATCTCAGGATGGATAGTTTAGGTTGATTCTAGACATTCTCAAAAATCTATAAATAAGAGGCCTTACCATATGAATTTTAAGACATTATTATGAAAATTTATAATGAAAAATTGATTACAAATCTTCAAGAAATTATTTTTACCATGTTAAATTTATTCCAATACAAGCTAAGCCACAAGACAAAGGTGCCAATGAGAGATGGAGGTAGCCAAGGTTCCATTGATGAGGACTTCACGAGCACAAACCGAGCAAGCCACTACAACAAGAATTTTGGATCATCCAAGAAAGGTAAAAGAGGATTTATTTTTTATTTTATTTGTGTATTTCATTCATGTTTTTTAACTAAGCTCTCCCTAGTTTCTAGGCCTAGAGATGTTATGCTAGTTAGTGTGTTTCTTTCATTTTATTTTCATTTCAAAACTAACACAATACTAAGCATACTCTCTTGAGCCAAATTCCTAGTTAAAATAGGTCACCCACCCTTTCCTTCACTTCAAAACACTCTAATCTCAAATTCAAATCCCACACACAAGTCTCTCACAAAGTCAAGAAACCAACATATTTGCTTTCACCATGTATAGAGCTATCATGATTATCAACATCTTAGTTGGCCATTAATCATACCTTAACCCTTAAGGAATATACCATATGAAGATAAAACTAAAAATAATATTCATAGGTTTTTCATAGCATCTATGGGTCACCCTTAAGGAACTATACATTTTAAATAGGCCTTTGTAGCCTTTATAGGTCTCATGAAGACTCATTCACTCCTTTAGCACTTCATTGAGAGAACAAGAACATAAAACAACTTAAAATGTATATGTCCACTCTAAATGACCCTTTATTCATCCTTAAATGCTTACAATCATCATTGAACTCTTTTGTGTAAGCTCAATCAACTCAAACAATAGCCTTGTTCATAAGGACACCATAATGAATACACATTCAACTTTGTAAGCATTATTCATACTCAAGATAAATTGATCACACTTATAAAATTAAAATAAATTATCCTCATGAAATATATAACACTCTCCAATATCTAAGTCAAAAAGAGACATTAAAATACCAATAGAATGAGCTCAAAAATCCTTCTCGAGTCACTTGTAGAATACACATAAACACACAATCAAATTTGAACCTTCATGAATATGATTATGCATACTTTTAGATCTTTAAGTCTATATTTATAGATTAACCTTGGAGTCTTATATAATTACACTTTTTATACCATGATCAAATTTTTCATAGATCGAAAGATATAGTCAAAATACAGAGTGTTGGTTTTTCTTTTGTAAATTCATATATTCAAATATAAATAGTCACAGTTAAACATTGAACACTATGCTTACATATTGTGTCCTTATTTCTTCAAATTGATCATGTACCATTTATTTAATTTTATATTTAATTCATAATTCACCAAATCCCAATCATTAAACCATGAATATTTTGACCTCATCTTATGTAATCTGGCAACTTTGACCTCATATACTTTGTCGATCTCTTCGAGATTGTCCTCACTTTAGTCATGCTAAAAAAATATCAATTTGACATCTTAAATTTAATTCATTTCATTTATATTTATTAGTCATAGCATCTTCTCACTATTTATCCTAAACTAATCTCTATGTTTATCTCTACTTAATGTTAAACTTCAAACACTTTGACCTCTTTAACTTGATATGCATCATAGATCTAGATTTATGAACTCCTATGCATTATCAATATCTATGGATTATTTAGGTCTTTATCATGTGTCACCCACCATTTGATCAAATTGTATGATTGACCATGAGATTTATAATCTTTATTTGGTCCTAGTCTTTACCCTTACTAAAAAATGACTAAGTATGGGGACCATTGCTTATCTACTTGGAAGGCCAACTTTACACCTCCATATCTTTTGCTTCGCTCAAGTGAATATTTTTAAAATTGGATCATATTATCTCCTCACATAGGAAAATATAACCATGTGTCAAAATTATCCTTAATCTTTTACATGTGTGAGAAATAATAGCATTAAAAAGACTCAGATTTATCTATCAGCCAACAATGTCAAGAATTGCCTGAAAGGCCAACTTTGCACAAGCATATATTTTGATGTGATTCATCACATGACCTAAAAATTAGAAAAAAAAAAATATAAAAAAAAAATAAAAAACCCATATGATCAACTTCTCCTCACACCTTCACACTATGAAACATGCCATCACCAAAATGCCTAGTCGACTCTTTCTTACATCGTGCAAAATTGGCTATGTATGGGAAAACACTGTTAAAATGCCTAAGAGCCCAAATTTTCACCCACATATATTTGAATATAGTGAATATAAACTAATTAATAATGTGATAAAAACCCTATGTCTAACTTTTATTTCCTCATCCACACGTGGTAATAATGATGTCAGAAAAATTTCTATTTAGATTTTTTACCACTAGACCTAAAATGTCTAGATGAAAACAAATATCAACAAGATGAAATCAAATCATGCACACAAGAACTAAAAGCATATAAAACCTCTTATAAGACATTTTTCACATTATAAACACTCAATACTCATCCTTGAACATATCTAAGCATGCCAAAATATAAGATCAACCAAGCATACTTCAAGCATACTAGGACAGACACGTTGCACACTTTGTCATTGTCACTTGGACTATCAAGGCACTTCATCCACTCACCAGGAAACCTTTAAGACATCACCATGACATCATTTATAAATATCCAACAAGTTTTTTTATAATTTAGTTCATGCAATTCAATCATGAATCTTGAGATTAGGCCCACTGCATATGATATGTCAAGTCTAATATGTTTCAAGTAAATAAGCATTCCCACAAGTTATCTATATGTGGTAGAATTTACCTAATGTGAATTATAATCTACCTTAATATTGAATCCATATATAGAGGGAGTTATGTTTGGATTATAATCATACATGTGAAACCAAAAAAGTATATTGATAACATACTTATGTTAAACAAGAGTTATCCCTTTGTTAGACTGAGAAATCTGAATACCAAGGAAGTAGTGTAATAATCCCTCGTCTATAATGTAAAATCTATCCTAAAGATCACTTTTTACCACTGTAATATGTGATTAAGAGATACCAGTGATCAAAATATTACCAATATAAACAATATTAATCAAGAGCGAATCATTCTACCATAAGAGATAGATGTTTGGCTCTTAATGGCATCTAGTAAATCCTACTAAAATAAGGAAGGAATACATCTTAGCATACTAAGATGAAGGGACCTGATTGATTCCATAGATGGATTTATAGAGTTTCCATACAAGGAGAGAATCCTCAACAAATCCTAGAGACTACTCCATGTAAATATCCTCCTCAAGATCACTATGAAGAAAGTCATTCTTTATGTCCATTTGAAGAAAAACCTAATTATTAGTTGTATCAATAGAAAGTGTGAGTCTAACAAAATTCATTTTGGTGTCTGGTGAAAATTTCTCTATGTATTTGATGACATGCACTTGAGATAAACCCTTGGCAATTAGCTACACCTTGAACTTGTCAATAGATCATGTGCTATATAATTTGTATGATATATCCATCTACATGAAACTATCTTTCTTATCTTAGGAATAAGTGTCAAATCCCAAGTATGATTCCTGATTAAGGAGTTATACTCCTCATACATGGAATAATCCCACTCAAGAATACCTTATGCCTCTCAAAATATATATGGATCTGAGGCAGAGGCAAACCATGTGCCCTAATTTGAAACTCTAAACATGTCTACCTGACATCTAAAGGATCCCCAACCCATTCACCCTATGCTTTGTAGTGTATGCCTAGCTCAAAGAGGACCAAAATTAGATGAGTTAGGTAGAGAAACATCATCCTCAAAAGTGTGTCTATATGTGGATGAAGATGAATCTCCATCATTACTCTTGCTATAATAACTATGATAAGTGTCCTCAACCTTTGTAATGTTCTTAGGCTGATCTAAATTATCTGAATTACATCCAAGTGAGTCTAATGAACTGAGATAAGTGTCATGTGTTGAGTCTATGTGACTCTCTTGAAATTTAATACTTAACTATATAAATAACTCATGTGTGATTAGGTGAAGAATGCAGTACCCCTTAACACTACCTATGATAATAAGGCTTACTTTGAGGTTCTATAACCTTATGTTTCTCTTTTGGTATGCATGTGATAGCTAGAGATATGAAAACCATAAAGTGCTCAATTGTGGGTTTCCTATTGTACCAAGATTCAAAGGGAGTTATACCATTCAAAGGTTTATGATGAACCATATTATAAATGTAGCAAGAAAAATTGATTTCATCAGCCCAATACTATGGTGCTAATGATTTAGAGTGAATATATATTTCACCATCTCTTTTAATGACCTATTCTTGTATTGTAGAAATATGTTCTATTGAGGAATGTAAGGAACTATTTATTGTAAATCAATGTCTTCTATTATGAAAAATTGCTCAAATGTATTATTGACATACTCACCCCCATTATGAGTTCAAATAACCTTGATGAATTTATTAGATTGTTTCTTTTTAATAACCTTGAAGTCTCAAAACTTGTTTAAAAATTCATATTTATACCCAGGGAAGTGAACCCTCGATAAAACTTTGTCAAAACCTTTACAAATCATTATTTAAATTAAGGACATACTTGGTCCTTGTGAAACATAGACTAAGGAAAAGCTTAGATACATCCATGTGTATTAACTCTAATTCTTGTGAAGCCCTCAAAGATTTTAATTTATCAAATTTGTCTTTGAGATGTTTATGAAAGGAACAACCCTCACAAAGACCCTTAGAAAAATGGACATGAGGTAATCCTTTCCCCATATCATTTTTACTAAGTTATTCTAGGTAGTGGTAGTTAAGATGGCCAAACCACTCATGCCAAAGTTTAATAACTCTATTTGAATGAGTCATAAATGAAGTCATAGAAGAATTAGGTGAAAATTTTGATAAGGTATATAACCTAGCTTGGTGATCTAACCTACCCACTAATATTGTATAATCCTTATGCAACTCTCTGATTTTGAGTGGATCAGGTGAAAAATATACCCTCATGTCTTGATTGATGTGAGTGATTTAGTACATTGATAAGAGATTAGTTTAAAGCGATTTAATAATTAAAACATTATTGAATGTTTCTCCATCCATTTCAACATACCCTCTTCCTAAAACTTCTACTGAAGTGTCATCACCCAAGGTGATAGTCAACATGCTACAAGGCTCTAAGGAAGAAAACTCAACTTATGAAGAGCCCATGTCTTGGGAAGGAATCGATTAAATAACCCATGAATAATTTGGACCTGAAACTACTACAATATCCTTACCCTTTTCTTTCTCTTTACTTTTCCATTTTCCTCAAAAGAATCTTGAGTTGATGAATTCTTCTTGATAGACTTAAGAACACCTATGTTTTTTCTTTTCTAGATTATGATTTAGGTGATCAATTTATTATTCTTGCACTTATGTTCATCATGCCCATTTTTCTTACAATATACACACTTAACCTTATATTTCTTAGGTTTATAATTAGAAGAGGAGGTTTCACTGTTTATATTGGTAGAGTTTTCAGTGGTTGTTTTGGTGATTGTGTTATTTTAGTTATTCTTCTTCTTCTCTTTGTTTGAAGTTTTTGATTTCCCATTCCCAAAAATTAGGACTCGATGTTTTATGGACTTAAATGTGACCTATATATTAATTTATCCTACTCTTAAGTAAAGTTAAAAACAAATGCATCTAAAGAGGGAATTTTACATGTAGTACCTAAAGCACTTTTAGTGGCATGGAAAGTAGAGACAACGACTGAGTAAATAGGACCTAGATTAAAGAGTATAAAATAATAAGTTACTCAAATTTCTAATTTATTCCACATTCTTTCAACTGTAATATAAAAGACTTAAAATTAATGAAAAAATCCTAAAGGGTGTAAAAGTTACTAGGACTTAGGATGATAATATCATTTTAAGGTTCATGATAGCTCATCACATCTAGATTCCCAAAAAGAATTTCCAAGATGGTCCACACTTCATTGGTAGATGTATTAGGTTTGATGTGAAATAGAAGATCAATATACATAGAAAGAAACAACAACCCATAGGCTTTATCACAATAGTTGTACCACTTAATTTTTTTGATTTTGTACTAGGTTTAATTTCATTACCCATTTTAATATGATGTAAATCCTTGTTCCTTAATATAATTTACATTTTGGTTTTCGATTCATAGTAGTTAAATAGTGTTAGTGGATTAATTGAAATTGTATCCATTGTGCATAAATAAATTTTAGTACTTATAGTTGAAGTCATTATTGATATAGAAATGAAAGTGTAACTAGAAATAAAGAGTAATTCAAAACATAACACACCCCTTGAGCTATGAAATTGTGAACCTCACTAGATTTGTCACTTTATAATTTAGTGCATTCATAAATAATAATGGTACCAACAAATCAATAAAAAATATATTAACATTTAAATAATATGATACTCAATTTTGAGTTACCGATCAAAATTCATTATAATATCAAGTTCATATCAATAATGGCCCATTTAACTTAAAAATCACAAAAAATTAAATGTAGTAAGACTAATAAAACAAATATAGCATTGTAACTAGGATTTGGAACTAGAATTGAACCGGTGACCTCTTAGTCATGATGTTAAGTCTTTACCAAGCCTTCTATTTTATTGTGGATGCCACTCAAAGGAAAATTTCCCTTATGAGAGAAAATTTATAAAAAACTAGTTTAATAAAAGCAATAAAAAAATTATTTTAAATTACATAAGGCAAAAGTTAAAGGTTGGATTTCAATAAAACTTTGTTATTCTTGACTTTGTATGACCACCAGGAACTACAGACATGTTTATAAATTTTTGAAGCCTCTTGATTAAAGTGAAGCACTATATGGATGGTTGTAACACTACACAAAGGTCTGAAACACCATTATATATATGATAATGGTGGAATCACATGTATAAAAATGTAAATGAATTTCTAAAATATAATTTTTTTATCCAAATGGAAGCCTTCATGGTTTTACACCAATCACTACCCTAAAATTACAAGTTTGAATAATTTTTAATAGCAAAAGGGAGTGCCCAACTCATAGAAATGTCTCTATGAGAGGAAACTTGTAGATATGGATACCACAAAGGATAGAAAATCAATAAAATGATTAATAAACAATAGATTTAGTGCTCAAAATATATTGTTATGGAAAAAAAAAACCAAATCATCCAAAAAAATCATTGGGATGTAAGAAACCCTTATGGAGGTAAAGAAACACATATATGAATTTGTTCAAATTCCAAAAAAATCTTCAAGCCATTAGTATACTAAACTAGAGATCCACATATTCATAAATAAACCATAATAAAGTGGTTATCACTGATAGTGAATGAAATCTACAAAAAAATGACTCCACCAAAGATGAAAACTACCACAATAGAAAAAATAAACTCCCACAAAAAAGTGGTAATTGATATTTTTGAGATTTAAAAAAAAACCCCATTTTTTTTTCAAACCCTTAAAAAAAGTCTCACAATATATGAAAATAAACTCTAGGTTTCAATGAAAATATTAAAATATGAAAAACTTGACACATGATTATTAGGGTGGCTCTGATACTATATAGGGGTTGATTTTAGGTTTTAGATATATCAATTACATAAGCTAAGTGATTATACAAACCAAGTAGGTGCATATTGTTGGATGGTAGCACCTGATCTTATTTTAATGCTCGATTCTCAATAGGGGGTGTGGGAGGAAACACCCCCACACTATGGTTTCCATGGGGGTCTAGGGGGAGATGACCTATTTTATATCCCCCCTTCATCAGAGCTTAGGGGAAGCACCCTCGAAGAAAAATTTAGTTAAAAATTCACTATAAAATATTATAATTTCATAGCAAATTTGGACCATTCACTATTAGGTTATAGATCTAACGGTAAAAATTATTTTTTTGGATTTTCACCTTAATATTTATTCCTCTTTTAATATGAGGGAATTATAATGATGTTGGTATGTTGTGTGTGAGTAAAAAGAGGATATTGCAGTGGTTGTATTGCAAGTTTTTTCCCTTCATTGTTGGACTGAATAATAAGAAAGGACTGGCTATTTCCATGTGGACATGGTCCATATTGGGTGAACCACATTAAATCTATCTCTCGTTTGTGTTATGTTTTTTATATTTTATTTCTATCTTTAATTCATTAATATTGCTCTATGTTCTGCTTTCCTAACACATATCACAAAGTAGATGAAGTACAAATGAAACAATATTGGAAGAATATTTCACAATATAAGATAAGAGCCAAAATCCAAAATTTCATTAATAAATCTCAAAAATATGATAAGTTTAAATAGGATAGTGTTCAGTAACTCATCCAAAATAAGTGGTTACCAAACCCCCATAATAGAATAGTAAATCCTCCATTAAATGTGGTCAATAGGGCCAAGAATAGAGGAATAACTTCCATACATAGAATAACTAGTCAAAGGAGTTATTTCCTAGTCATTTAGTCAACCTACACATATAATTAAGATTCTCTATGAAATTAAAAAAATATAAATCAATGAAAAAATCCCATAATAAGTAAATATGGGAAAAAAGAAAATCGCTATTCTAACAATCAAGTGGAAGTAAGGGAGAGTTCACAAGGAAGCACTGTAAATTTAGTAGGAGAGGTGTTTATCCATGTAAAATATGGTTGGAGTTTGGAAAAAAATAAGGAGAAGGAAAATATGAGAATGTTAATATGACAAGAAGGTGAACAAAGCTCATCAATAAGGAAAAGTCACCATTTCATACATTTATATGACATCAGTTATAGAAATAAGTCAATTAAACTTGAGTTTTTAATTTTGGCTATTGATTTCAAACTTAGATTAGAAAAAAAATATGGTTCTTTGATATGTGTTTCAATGTGTTGAGTAGTGTTGTCATTTATGTAATTTATGTCAATTTTGATGTCATTGATGTCAAGGTGCATCTAGGTGAAGATGCATGGTGAGTGGTATTTGAGGTATGAGATTGTGTGGTTGATGTGACAAGGAATCCATGTGATAAGAGATAATTTCAAGGAAACCTAATATATATTATATTGAGATATATTTTTAAGGAAACATAATGTCTCTTTTGATGTAAAACATTAATGTCAAGGTTCAGGTCAAGTTCTCATTATTGTCATAAAGAGGTATAATGGTCAAGTGAGCATTGAAGCATATTTATGAGGATATAGGTCATCATGAGGCCATGTTTATTATAAAAATATTTTTATAATAATGTAATATTTATGTCTTAAAAGTTTTTTTGTTTGATATAATTTAGGTAAGCATGTTTGAGTACTAGTTCTTGAGTACAAGGTGTCTTGAAAAGCCTGGTGTAGATCCTATGAGAAGGTGTGCATAGGGAATTTTGGTGAAGAAAGTGAGAAAAATATTATGAGAGGTTTTTTGGAATTATTTAATCATGTAATTAAATTATATATTCTTTCATAAGCATTTGAAGGTCAGTTTTCAAGTTTCAAGTGCTTGAAAAGCCTAGTCATAACACTAGTCATGGCATGTAAAGTCCTAGTGAGAAGGTTTGAACATGGTGGCTTGGTGAGATGGATGAAAAAAGTGATGATAATTTGTATTATATTATTTTAACATGTATTTAATTCATTTATCACTCATGATAGTCTCAAGGTAAGCTTATAGGGATAGGACCCTTAGATCAAGTCTACACCTAGACCACTCCCAGACCCTGCCTAGCTTAATGACACATGAAGATCAGTTTTAAAGACAATTTTGAATATTTGAGAATGGAAAAAGGTATGATATGTTTTTTTTAATAATTTTCACAAATTTTGAGGTCATGTTTTGAAAAAAAAGGCATGAAAAGTGGTTTTGAGGTCTATCTAGTACAGATAATGAAGGCATGCAAACCTACAAAGGACTTTCAGGTGTTCATTGGCTTATGTAACCTTTAAATGGTAAAATTATATGTTAAGGATATATTTTTAATTTCCATATATGATAAATACATGAATTTGTTTTGGATTTAAGAGTCAATCCTTTATGAACAATCGTTAACACCAAAACATGTGTTAAACCTCTCTAAAACCATAAAAAGGACCCAATGTGAAATATCTTTCTAAAAAAAATATATAATGGTCTAAAATTAATATAAAAAACATTTTATAATGTATTAAAATATCCTAGGTTCCCTAAGGTAGTGGTGGTTAGTCAGATGAGAGAAAAAATGCATAGATATAAGCTTGTCTATGAAGACTTTATTCTAGCAGTCAAAAGTTGCATTAGTCAAGAAAATAAAATGGATAGAGGATGAATATTTATAATAATGTCTGATTTAAATTAAGGTTTATTAAAATTTAAATCCATAAAGTTTGATAAATTTTTCATCCAAGTTATCCAATCGCTAACAGGCCTAATGATGGAAATAGTGAAAAACCTAGGCAACAATGAGAAGATGACTAGGAATGGGTTATCATGATAGAGTGATGAAACCATGTGTATGGATATGTTATTTTGGAGTTTTATGTCATATTAATTCTTGTTATAAATATTTTTAATTAGATATACTAGTGAAAATGATGAATTCAAAATGGCTTGTCTAACTCAATGAGGTCTGTATGTGGTGAGGTCAACAAATTGGTCTTTAAGACCAATAGTTTCCACTAGAACATATGATGATTATAATTTAAGATGGTATATAGATGTAATATTATCATATAATTTCATAATAATTATATATAAGTGGTCATATAGTTGTTTAAATTCATTTTCATCATGATCATGCTTTATGGTAAACTAGCAGGTCTAGGTAACCAAGTTGCAGTGATGAATTTGTGGCTTTATACCATAAGTTAAAGTATATAATATACATCATGTTTTTTTTGGTAATTTAATGTCATATAAATTAATTTTTATAATGTTTAATATTTAATTAAAGCATTTTATATATTTAATCCAAAATGAATTATCTTGTTTTGGTTTGATTGTGTGTAGTGAGATCAAAAGATTGGTCTGCAAGTCCAATATTTGACATTATAACTTGTAGTTTTTGTATTTTAGAGTGGTATATAATTTTAAAGGGATATTTTTAAAAATATAATTATTCATGTTAATTTTCATTTTAGGTTTTTAATATCAATTTGTTCATGAATGGGTTTTGGAGTCTTTTAGTAGTTCTGAATGGGCTATTTGCAGAGAAGAGTTTGAATCCTTTTGCCCTAAGTTTTGAAGTATAAATAATATGGTGATGAAATTTATCTAATGTATTTTATGTTAATTTTATTTATTTTCATGTTTATTTGGATAATTTATGTTTAATCTTCAGTAGTACAAGACAAACTTTATGTGTATAAGAATGCCTAATTGTGAATAGTACAAATGGCATACTTCAAGTAGTGGCTGACTCTAAAAAGTGTTAAAGATCCTAGATGATATTAGTATAGGTATATTTTATTTTTATATGGTATTTTAATACAATGTTTTTAGTTTGAAATTGTTCTAAGGAAGGTGAGGTATAACATGTCCTAAAGTATACCTAATGGGATCAGGTTTCCATGAGACCTAAAAGTGAAATCAGGCCTAGTTGAGTTATGTCAAACCTAAAGGGAATCATTATTCATTTAAATCATGTTTATGAGATGTAATAATACATATTACATGGATTACCTAATAGGTTAAGTGTGATTATCCAACCAATAGGTATATGAATAATGAATGGTATATATACACGACATTTTTAGGCATATTTATGAAGTATGAGGGCACACAAATGATATAAAACATTGTGAGCATAAAGAGGTATTATAGACCATCATACGAGTTTATATGATATGAGATGAAGATATTAAAGTGTGTTTTCATATGAATATTAAGTTTTTATGACCTAATCAGTCTTGAAGAAACCTAATTGAGTGAAGAGGCCTATAAGACAATTTGAGAGGGATAAGAGTGTTAATAGATGAAAAGGTGGTCATCATAAATTTTTTGAGAAAAAAGGTTTTATAAAGGTGATCAAATAATTTAGGTGATTTATTTGGTTTTGATTCATCTAGTGAGTTGGTTCTTCTTTTCAAGTTAGTGTTTGTTAAAGCTTAGCTAGATTGGTGGTTAGTTAGTTAGGGTTGGTGCTCTATGTGGAGTTAGTGCTTCACTAAATTGTGATATTTTGAATTATATTAATATATTAAATTTGTATGTATTAATTAATTTTATTCCCCTTGAGGGTTTTCCACATATATTATGTGTAATCTTGTTTTGTGCTTGTATGGTTTATTGCTTATGCATTGCTTGATCTATATGGTAATGAGATGGTTCATGTATGCTAAGAAAAAATTGAAGGAAAATTTATAAGAGGATAATTAACCAACCCCACTCTTATTCATTTGTCTTCTAACATTTGGTATTATAGCATGTCCTTTTAATTAGGCCTAATAGCCTAAAGGAGATCCTAGAAGTGAGGATGGCTAGTTAGCAAGCTCAACGTGGTTTCTATGCTAGTAATGCTACATTATTCAATGTGAATAATTATAATTTTTAGAGCATCAAAATGAGGAAATATATAATTTAAATGGGTCATGAAATATTTTATTTATTTGTATATATATACACTCCACCTCCTATACCACCAATTGATGAAATAGATAAGAAGGAAAGTAAGAGTAATTACAAGGTAATGAATGCCATTATATGTGGCCTATCAGAGGTAGAGTTTGTGAAGGTAATGTAATGTGGGTTAAATTAAGGTGATATGAGACAAATTAAAGACTATCTATGAAGGAGACACCAAGGTACATATGTCCAAGTTGTAGACCCACCAGAGATAATTTGAAAGTTTGAATATGAAACCATTGCCTCTTACTTGTTGAAGGTTGATGAAGTTGTCAACATCATTACAGGATTATGAGCAGAAGTGAAAGAGTCTATAGTTATTCAAAATATAATAAGATCATTAACTTCTAAGTTTGATTCTAATGTGTCTGTAGTATAAGAGATGCAATATTTGGACAAGATAGAGATGGATGTTCTTCATGGAATCTTGACTACTTATGAGATGAGAATAAATGAAAGAAAGCCTCCCAAGAAGGAAGCAACATTCAAAGATGAGAATAAGTTAAAATAAAATAAGGTCAAGAATGAGGTATGTTTATATGTTTATGATGATGAACTAATAGCCTTGTTTGCTAGTAAATTGAGTTTTGGATATGGTAAGTACAAGAGTAAGTTACCTTTTAAATGTTTCAACTTTGTTAAGATTGGTCACTTTGCATCTAAGTGTCATAAAAATATTAAGAATGATAATTATTAATAACATGATTAAAACCATGGAGATGATAATAATGTATATAATCTTAACAAAATAAAAATAAAAAATCAATAAGTATGAAGGTAAGAAAGGGTCATTCAAGAACAAAATAAGTTTCTATACAAAATAAGAGAATAACTCATCTAATGTAAGTGACACAAACACATCTGATAATGATGATGATAATAATTAACATGAACATGAAAAAAATTAAACCTTAATCATGGGTATAAAAATAGATAATTAGGGTCGATTAAAAGGAAAGGGCCTTATAGATGATGAAGAATTAGCTAAAGAAGAGGTTGAAGTGAAACTTAAGGTAGAATTGGTGAGTGATCTAGAGAAGTTCAAGGTAAAAATAAGGAAGAATAACAAACTAAAATCATTATTCAAGGAATATAAAGAGTATATTTGTTTGTTTTAAGAAATAATAAGTAACACATCTAAGGAGTGTGATGAGATCATCAATCAGATTAAAGCATAGATGGAGATAGTCACTGCTAGCTTAAAAGCTAAAGAGGAAGAATGCATTAGGTATGGAACTAAACTGGACTCCTTCAAAGCTAAGTTGGATCAAACATATATCAATTTGAAAACCTTTAAAAAGTTTGAAAATAGTATTTATGCTCTAGATAACATCTTGACTAGTCAGAAGTTTGCAAGTGATAAGACAGGTCTTGGTTTCAAAAAAGACCAAAAAGAGGCAGCTCAAGTCAAGGATAAGGATAATGAATACAAGAAGGTCAACATGAAAATACAAATTATACAACCTAATGTTATGAGGTATGATAATTCATTCAATGGTTTATATTTTCCATGCAATCATTTTGGTCATAGAGTAAGAGATTATGAAAGGAATCATCAGTCAAGAGGTATGTATAAGATTCTTTTATATAGATATAATAATTTGGAACACATTGAAAGATTATATACTAATAGAGATATAATTTCATCAAGTCAAAATAAGAGGTTTGAATCCCCTAGAGTGTAAGAGAGAAGGCAATTGAATGTATGGAAACCAAAGATAGTAAAGGTGAGTCATGATCAGTCTACAACCCTAACTAGACTATTCTATATGGTAGAGCATACTTCAAATGACAAATAAAGTCAAGAATGTTCATTATCAACTAAGATTATTAACCACACAGGTGATAAAGAGGTCAAGCCAAAGAGACCTATCAATCCTAAAAGGATCCTAAAGGATATTCAGTCTTGTGAGAATATGGAGATCTAGGAATATCCTAAGTTTGTGTTGTTTTAGTTCCCTATGGATAGGGGTGACTTAATTAGGATTCATGGAGACACTTTAAAGTTATCATAATCATGATGGATGCTTGGTTTGAGGGAGAGCTACTCAAAATTTTCATAAGCTCCAAGTGTAGTTGTTGACAATTGTAGAATAGTTTTTTAGTGTAGTTTCCAAAGGAGAATGAGTGGTTTTAGAAGTTGTATTATGTATGATCCTTTATCCTTAATGTCAAAGGGGGAGAAGGTTCAAGAAGAAAAATTGACCAGATTAGGGGAGATGAGAGTGACCAGATTAGGGGAGATTATAAAGGGGTAGTTTGTTGAGTAATGTTGTCATTAATGTCAATGTTGATGTCATTTATTTCAAGGTTCATCTAAGTGAAGATGCATGGTGAGATATCTTTGAGGTATGATATTGTGTGAATGATGTGATAAGGAAGACATGTGACAAGAGATAATTTGAGGGTAACCTAATGTCTCTTCTATTGAGACATAATTTTAAGGCAACCTAATGTCTCTTATGATGTCAAAATTGATGTCAAGTTTTAGTTCAAGTTGTTAGTGTTGTCACAAAGAGGTATGATGGTTAAGTGAGCATTAAAGCATGTTTATAAGGCTCTAGGTTTGAATGATGTCATGTTAATCAAAAATATATTTTCAGATTTATGTGAGAATTGAAAGTGTTCTTATTTGATATCATTGAGGTAAGCATGTTTGACTACTAGTTCTTGAGTACAATGTGTCTTGAGAAGCCTAGTGTAGATCCCGTGAGAAGGTGTGCATAGTGAATTTTAGTGAAGTAAGTAAGAACAAGATTTTTATAGGTTTTTTTTTCATTGTGTGATCATGTAAGTAAAGTATAAACACTTTCATAAGTGTTTCAAGGTTAGTTGTCAAGTTTCAAGTGATTTATAAGCTTGGTCATGACATATAAAGTCCTAATGAGAAGGTTTGAGCATAGTGACTTGGTGAGATGGATGAAAAAGTAATGAGAGGTTATATGAGGTTTTTTAAACATGTATGTGAGGCATTGGAACACTCATGAGAGTCTCAAGGTGAGTTTATAAGGGTAGGACCTTTAGATCAAGTTTGCACCTAGACCACTCCTAAACCCTAGTTGGATTAATGAGGTATGAAGATTAGTTTTCAGGACAATTTTTAATATGTGAGCATGGAAAAAGGTATTATATATTTTTTTAAATAACGTTTATAAATTTTGAGGTCATGGTTTGAAATAAAAGACATGAAAATTGGTTTTGAGGTCTCTCAAGTATATAAAATGAAGGCATGCAAACCTAAGAAGGACTTTTAGGTATTTGTTGGAATGTGTAACCTCTACATGGGAACATGAGATGTTAAGGAGATATGGGAAAGGTTACTATTGAAGAACTAAAATTATTGTTTTTGGATTTAATGTTCAATCCTTTAAGAATAATCATTAACACCAAAATCTATGTTAAACCTCTCTAAAACCCTAACAAGGATTCAATATGAAATATTTTGCTCAAAATAGTTCATAATGGTCTGAAATGAATATAAAAACTATTATATAATGTATTAAACTCTCCCAGGTACCTCATGGTAGTGGTGGTTAGATGAGAGAGAAAATACATAGATATAGTCTTTTTTATGAAGAATTTCTTGTAGCAGTCAAAAATTGCATTGGTCAAGAAAAGAAAATGGATGGAGGATGAATATTGAGACTCATGTTTCATGACCATGAATTTTTATGGATAATTTAAATCCATAAATTTTTATAAACTGATAATCCAAGTCAACTAGTCACTAACAGGGCTAATGATGGAAATCATGAAAAACCCATGCAATAGTAAGATGATGACTAGGAATGGGTTATCATGATAGAATGATGAAACCAAGTGTATGGAGATGTTTTGTGGGAATGGTATGTCTTATTAATTCTTGGTATAAATATTATAATTTAGTTTTAATGGAGAAAAT
This sequence comes from Torreya grandis, assembly GCA_037957365.1. Lineage (NCBI taxonomy): Eukaryota > Viridiplantae > Streptophyta > Pinopsida > Cupressales > Taxaceae > Torreya > Torreya grandis. The sequence goes on from JARHVA010003736.1 coordinate 1,254,225, forward strand.
GATGAATCCAAAATGGTTTCTCTGACTCAATGAGATCTGTATATGGTGAGGTTCACAAATTGGTCTTTTAGACCAATAGTTGCCACTATACCATATGTTGATTATAATTTAAGATGTATTAGAGATGTAATAGGATAATTTAATTTCATAATAATTATCTATAATTGTTCATATAGGTTTTTAAGGTCATTATCATCATGATCATGCTTTAAGGTAAACTAAGAGTTTTGGATAAACAAGTTGTAATGATGAGTTTGAGGCTCTATGCCCTAAATTGAAGTATATAATGCACATGGTGATGTATTTTTAGTATTTTTATTTCCTATCCATTATTTTTATAATGTTTTATAATTAGTGAAATTGGTTTAAATATTGAATCCAAAATGGCTTATCTTGTTCTAAGTTGATTGTGTGTAGTGAGATCAAAAGATTGGTCTTCAAGACAAATATTTTAAATTATATATTATGGTTTTTGTATTTGAGATTGGTATAGAGATTTAAAATTTTATTTTTAAAGTATCATTAGTCATGTTAAGTGTCTTTTCAGTTGTTGAAGATCAATTTGTTCATCACTAGGTTTTGGAGAGTTCTGACAGTTCTGAGTGGGCTATTTGTAGAGAAGTATTTGAGTCCTTTTGCCTTGAGTTGTGAAGTATAAATAAATTGTGATAACCTAAGGTAATTTATTTTATATTTATTTTAATTTTTATGTAGATAATTTATATATAATATTCATTATTTCAAGATCGACTTTCTATGTATAAAAAGGCCTAATTGTGAATAATACAAATGGTGTGCTTCAAGTGGTGGTTGACTTTAAAAAGTGTTATGGAACCTAGATGACCTTATTATAGGTATATTTTATTATTATATGATATTTTATTACAATTTTTGGAGTTTTAAAGTGTTCCAAGTAAGTTAAAGTATAACATGTCCTAAAGTAGACCTAATGGGATTAGGTCTCCATGAGACCTAAAAGTGAAATGAGGCCTAATTAAGTTATGTCAAACCTAAAGGGAATAAATATTAATTTTAATAATGTTTCCTATATGTCATAATATCTATTTCATGTCTGAATTAAGAGGTTAATGGTGATTATCTTACCAAGAGGTATATGAACAAGGAATGGTATATATACAAGGCAATTTTAGGCCTATTTGTGAAGTATGAGTGTATTCAAATAATTTAGCACATTATGAGAAAAAGGAACTATTTTATACTATAATAAGAGTGTATATGGTCTAATATGAATATATAAAAGTGTGCTTGTATATGAATATCAAGGTCATATGACCTAATTAATTTTAAAGAGGTCAAATTGAGTGAAGAGGCCTAGAAGGCAGTTTGAGAGGGATAGAGTGTGAAGAGATGAAGATGTGGTCATCATTAGTTGATTGATAAAAAAGGTGATTGGAAGGTGATAAAAATAATTAGGTGACTAAGTTGGTTTTGATTCATCTATGGGGATGGAGCATTATTCTAAGTTGGTGTTTGTTAAAGCCTAGCTGGGTTGGTGCTTAGCTAGTTAGGATTGGTGTTCCATGTGGAGTTGGTGCTTCACTAAATCATGATATTTTGAATCATAAGAATGTATTATATTTGTATGGATCAGTTATTTTTAATTACCTTGAATTTTTATAACATATATGATTTGTTTTCTTGTGTAATATTTTTTCATGCTTGTATGGTTGATTGTTTATGCATTGCTTGATCTATATGTTGATATGATGGTTCATGTATGCTAAGGAGGAATTGAAGGAATTTTTTTAAGAGAATGATTCAACCCTGCCCCCCCCCCCCCCACCCCCACCACACACATCTTATTCATTTTTATTCCAACACAATAATTTACTTCATTTAAATATGGGTAATGGTAGTTTTTTTAATATAATTAGGGATTCATATTTATAGACCTAGGTATGGAACTTAGTTTTATCCACAAGCCTATAAATGTGATGTTGAACCTATGTCTAATGAAAAAAATATATTAGGAAATTTATTCATTATAACCTAGGGTTCCATGTCTATATACCTGGGGATGGCACTTGGTTCCATCCATAGGCATATATAGATAAGGCCAAGTCCTTTCTGAAAAGAAGACTAGGTAATTTTTTGATATATGATCTTGGAACATAAATAGTTAAAAAATATGTAAGTATTGTTTAGTATAAGACTTTATTAAAAATAATTAAGGGGGAAAATCTTGTGCCATCTTTTACCCCTATAAATTGACAATCTTGGGTGAGCTCAATTATCGGTAAATAAAATTATGTTACATAAAGATTGAGTTTGCATATGTTTCAATTAGGAACTTAAATTTTATAATATATTTGTAAAACCTCACACATGTTGAGCATGATATATGTGATTTATAACAACCAAATATTTTTCATTTGATTATGAGACTTCCTAGGAATTTGTGTTGGTTGTTGAATTTTTTAGAAAGATATTAGAAGAACATTGTTTTGTTTATTATATTTAGATTTAGTTTTATACATGTTAATATCAGAAATAAAGACCTATAGATTTTTAATTTTAGTTATAGGGACTCAAGTTGAGATATTCAAATTTCAAGGAAGAATATACTTGAGTGACTAGGTATATATATGAAATATACAGATATGTATTCATGTATATTTGTACACAGACACACACACCTATATATATATATATATATATATATATATATATATATATATATATATATATATATATATATATAATTTCAAGGGAGAATATATTCAAGTGACTAGGTATATATATGAAATGTGTGTGTGTGTGTGGATTTATAAAATCTATATATTATCAATTATAATTAGAAAATATGAGTATATGTAACTTATAATATTAGTTCCTTGAAAACATATTTAATTGGTATGCATAAATGAACACACACACACACACACACATGTATGTATGTATGTATTTATAAAGATGAATACCTTTTGATTTGTATAAAAATGGATCCTTTAAACCAACACTATGATATCTAGATGAACATATGCTTATTTACATTAGGATGATTTTGTATAGTTTTAGGTTATAATGGGAATTCTAAGTATAATTTATATAAGTGATTGTATTTATTTGAAGTGGACAAGTATCCATTGGTTGTATGATTAGTTAAAAGTATCTTGAATAAAGTAAATTAGTGAATATATAATATATGTATAATAAATACACATTTATATATGTAGTATTATTTTTAACGCCTCTTTGATAAATTTAATCACTATGGCACAACTTGTGTATAAAACATATATTGGTTGTACATACATATTAACTAAAATATGAGTTTTTTTTGTATTTAGGAAATGATGGAATAAGTTTAGAAAGGATAAAGTTGTCAATGAAGTAAAAAATAATATTAATATACATTGTTTGTGTTTTATGATCTATCTTGAGACTCATTTGGCTTATATTGTTAACTTAGTTGGATATTATTAGATCTTATATGATTTGAGTTAAAAAAAATTGAAAGATGTTGTAAAATTGGTATAATGTCTTTAATCTTGGATTCTTATTTTATATACCTATATACATGTTTTCTTTGAATATAGTTCATTTAAATAGCTATACATGACATTATTGAGTTTGAGTTATCAAAAATAATGAAAATGTTGAATAGTGATTGCTTATACCTTATATAATCGTTTGGATTGAAGTATGTTGCAATCTATATTTATAATGCCCTGAAGTTTGTATATGAAAATTAATAGACATGTTTCATTGATAATAGGTGATATATATATGAGAATGTTGATTTTCAACTCATATATATACCTCTTGATATCATCTGATAGATTGTTATTCATTATCAGAGGGTTTGTGTGAGTGGAATTAACTAGGATCCATGTGAGATCTAATTTTTATAATGAAAACTTTGGCCGAAGTAATGTTATAGATGATACATTGTATTTATAATGTATTTTCTAGTTTAAATGTGTATGATAATTTCATATTAGATAGATATTATTTTCCTTGGTCTATGTGATTACTCTATGTGTTAATGATTGTACACACATGGGTTCTACTTGAATTATTGATATCTAAACTATTTTTATTTTCCCCTCTATGAAGGGAAGGGTCAATCTTGGCAGGAGGTGTGTAGAAAACCAATGGTCTATGGTTGGAGGAAAAGTACACTAATTATTTTCTAACTCTATTCAACTATTTAACCAATTGGGAATCACACTCATGGATATTTATATGGATCATTGATCTGTTTATGAGGCATATTTATACTAGTGTACATGACATCTTGTGTTTTTATCATTGTACTAAAATGTAATATGAAGTACATTATTAGTGATAACTATTCAATACATCAATGGTTGTGAGACTTATAAATAATTCTGAATATTATAACAATAGTGGCTGTATGTTTATTTAAAGTTATATTATAGATTATATAAGTGATTTTATGTACTTTACTCTTTCCATTATTCCTTTTATGAAAAATATTCATCTTTTATTATGTTAGAGGTCATTTGAAAATTAAATGGATCATATTATTAACCATTGGGTTTATATATTAATGTATTTATTACTTCTGATAAATTTATTATTCAAATAGTTATGTTATAAATAATTATGGATGATATTATAGGTAAATTATATTAACTTTTAAAAAAATGTGTAAATTTTATGTAACCCGGAGGGGTCTTAATAATGTTGTATCATATCAAAGGTTTAATGCTTAGACCTAATGAGTACACTAAAATAAAACTATTTATCATATTTTTAGTGAGTAAATTGACACAACTTTAAATTCAAACTCTTAAGCTAATCTTAATGAACTAGAAAATGAACAAGATATAAAACTTGATCAAATACTCACTAAAATGAATGATACTATAGATAGGATAACAAAAATAAAGTGATAAGTTCATGGACCCAATGATAAAAATGAACAATATGTTCTAGAGGAAAAATTGGATGATTAGAAAAAGCCTTAGGATTAACGACGTGATGAAGAAAATCAACTAGCAAGAGCTCAAGTAGCCTCAGAGCTTGTATGAGATATGAATGAAGTGAACCCAAATAGGTTTGATGGTATGGTATTTGGATATGGAGTTGATTCTTGTCTCATGTAAATGGAAAAATATTTCAATATTTAGAATTAGTTTGAGGTGACCAAGGTAGTTTTGGGATCTTACTAACTGCCTCATGAAGTAGAAACTTGGTTGGCTAATAGAAGCTCAAGATGAGCCTTGATTCTATTACCACTATTTAGGGGTAGATTGTGACTCTTTTTAGAGAATGATCCCTACCCCAATTTTATTTTGATTTAAATCAAACATATTTACAAATCTTGAAGAAAGTGTATTTGTTAGTAAATCAATACTAGGATAAAATCACAAAACTCTTGAAGTAATAATACCATAACGATGAAATTTATTGGATCAAGAAGTTCATTATGGGCTTAAAACCCCAAATAAGATGTGAAGCAGATGTGCATGGACCATATACCATGGACCAAATCTTTGAAAAGTCAATTAAATAAGAACAAAAGTTGAAATCACTTGCTGAGGTTAGATAAAAATTCAAAAATAAGTCAGAAAACTCAAAAACAACCTTAAAAAAGATGGAAATGGAATGGGAATTTGAAGAATTGATTTAATATCCATAATGTAATATTTAGTGATTCTTTAAGTAACACGAAACTTGTAAGTGGTTTCATATAAGGATTCAAGAGATTTAATCAAGCTAAGAATAAGGGACCACCAAGAAGATGATTTACATATGTAGGATATTGTTATGCTAAGGATTATCCTTGGTGGAAGAAAGATGGGAGAAATAAGAATTGATCTACCTCTACATCATAGTAGAAAACCTTTAAAAATTATATTCACATAGAATTTGACAACTATCAAGTAAAATTTAAATCTTCTTCCATCGAACCATCATGTAATTTATTTGGGTAACCAATTTTTGTTTTGATAGATATAGGAGGCACTTAATGTTCTATCTCTCCTATAATGTTGAGTAAATTATCTAGGAAAACTAGTTTTATGTAAAATGCTTAGTCATTTTAGTATGGAAATTAATCCAAGGTCAAGGTTGACAGATGTCTTGTTGAGGCTAAGATAGATTTTTCAAAATTCACTACAATTATCAATTTTTATGTAGCACTACTAGGATCATATGATGTGATCCTACGAGTGAATTGAGTCTCTAACCACAAAGCCAAAGTTGAGTATTTTATTAAATAGGTTGAGTGTTTACATGATTTGGTAAATTAAACCCCAATTCAATGAGATTAAAGAGAGTTAAAATAAATAAAATTTTAAGCTAGTCAGTTGAAAAAGGCTCAATGAAAGGGGTGTCAAACATTCTTAGCCAATGAGGATTAAATTGGTGAAGCTAAGGAACCCTTAATAGGAAGTTATCCTTTTTTGCAAGATTTTCTAGATGTTTTTCCAAATGAATTATTGAGCCTACCTACCAATATGGAATTTTAATTCACCATTGATATCATTATAGGATCATAAACACAATCTAAGGCTCCCTATATAATGACAACAATTGAGTTAAAGGCCCAAATTAGGAGATGTTGGATAAAATATTGATTCATCCAAGTGTTTCACCATGGGGTGCACTTGTAGTATTTTTCAAAAATAAGGATGAAACACTTTTTTTATGCACCAAATACTAAATAATGCAACAATAAATAATATGTATCCTTTACCCTGTATTGATGATCTTTTGATTAAATGATTGGTGTAATAGTATTTTCAAAGATTGATATTCATGTTGGGTAAAATCAATTGAGAATTAAAAAAGGAATATATTACAAAAGTAGATTTTAATAATTGATATGGGTATTACAAGTTTATGTGCTTCCTTATGGACTAACGAATGCACCTACCACATTCATGAACCCCATGAATATTGTGTTCATAGATTACCTTGATCAGTTTATTTTAGTATTACTCGATGATATTCTCATCTTTTCTAAAAGTGAAGATGAGGATGTTGACCATTTGTGTTTGGTATTTCACCAATTGTAGAAGCATAAATTGTATGGAAAATTGTATAAGTGTGACTTATTTCAAATAAGAGTAAGATATTTGGGACATATTACCTATACATAAGGAATTTCTATGGATGTATCCAATATTAGAACCATTATGAAGTGGCTATCACCCAAAAAATGTGCATTAGGTATATAGTTTCATGGGTTTAGTAGGTAAATATAGGAAGTTTGTGATTATTTTATCTAAGATAACTAATCTAGTCACCTCTATTTAGTGAAAATAATAACATTTTGTTTGCCCTGATAAGTGTGAAGAAGTCTTTTAGGATATGAAAATGAGCCTTAATTTAGCACTAACAGTGTAGATTCTAGATCCAAATGGTCATTTTAGATTTATAACAAGTGCTTTAGGAGATGTTTTAGGAAGAGTTATTATGTAGTATGGATTAGTTGTAGCCTATAAATCAAGGAAATTGAATCTTTATGAGGTAAATTATGCTCCTCATGACCTAGAATCAGCTATCATAGTTCATGATTTGCAATTTTAGAGGCATTTTTTGTTGATAAATCTTTTTGAGATTAAAACCAATAATCTAGGACTCATGTATATTTTTACCTAACCTATCCTTAATTAAAATCAAAATTTTATGGTTAATTTTTTTTATCAAACTATGATTTTAACATTAGTTACATTAACAATAAATAAAATAGAGTTATAGATGCCCTTAGTCATGTAAGTTATATTATAGAATTAGCCACTATAATGAGTAATTTTAAAGATTAGGTAGTAAATTTATCACCCAGAGATGAATGCTACAAATATGTAAATAAATCATTAGCCAAGAATCCTCAGGATCATAGGTACCATGGATTTAAATTTGACAATGATGAAATTTTGAGATATAATGATAGAACATATGTACCTGGTAAGGATAATTTGAGGAATATTGTGCTAAAGGAATAACATAATGCTCCATATTTAGGACATCCTAGAGTGACTAATTTTTTATTAGAATTTATACCATTATATTTCTAAAAAGGAATAAAAATGATGTAGTAGATTTTGGGTCTGGATGCTTGGAATGTTAATTAGTTAAAGTTAAATGTGTGCATCCTATTGGGTTGTTGTACCCACATTCCATACAAGAATAGAAGTGGTAATTTATTATCATGTACTTTATCCAAGGATTATCTATGTATATAAACTATCATAACATTATATTGGTAGTTATGGATAAAATTACCAAAAAAGCTCACTTAGTTCGAGGTAATCTAGCATATGATGCACTAGTGTTCACTAATTTTTTTATAAAATAGGTATATGGGTTGCATGGATTTATAAAATAAGTCATTCTAGATAGGGACCCTAGGATGACCTCAAGGTTTTGGTAAACTATTAATTTAGCATTGGGTACTCAATTAAACTTTAGTACAACTTACCATACATAAATATATGTGCAAATAGAGAGTCAATCAAGTTTTAGAGGATATTTTAAGGATGTATTACATCAATTAAAAATACAAATGGGAGGAATACATAACATTGGTTGAGTTCACTTATAACAACTCATTCTAATCAACATTGAAAATGGCTCCTTTTGAGGCATTGTATGATAGGAAGTGTAAAACACTAATCAACTAGGATAAATTAGAAGATAGAGTTGTTTTTGGAACTAATATTCTAGTGAAAATGGAAGGAGAAGTAAATTTAATAAGTAAAAAATTAGATAAAGCCGATGATAGGAAAAAAATTTATGCTTATCTAAAAATAACAAGGCAATTCTCTATTAGAGATAAATTTTATCTACAATTCAAACCTAAAAAGAGTGCTATTAACTTTGGGAAATTGATGAAATTGTCACATAGATATGTGGGACCCCTAAAAATTATATAAGTAGCTAATATTATAACATATAAACTTGATTTTCCTCCATTTTAGCTCTAATGAATAATGTTTTTCATTTATCTTATCTTAAGAAATATATAGCTAATCCTTCACATGTTTTATATTAGAATGCATTACAGGTTTTGGATCTAGGGGTGGTCACATTAGAACCAATAAAAATAATTGATACTGACAAACTTAACTTGAATAATATGGAAGTATTACGATGTCTAGTATAGTGGGACCAATATTCTAAAGACAATTATACATGGGAATATTATGAGGAATTATTTAGTTTGTTTCCTAATTTATTTAAATGATTTTTCTACTGAACATTAATAATTATTTATTAAATTATTTATTGAAATAAAATTCATCAAGATGATGAACTAATTTATGGGGGGAGGATGTCACATCTTGTCCCACTCTACAAAAATATTTAATTATTAGTAAGGGATATGGAACTAATGATTTGTAGTTCTACATTTCATATAATATATGGATATTTATGTTGTATCATTGGCAATCATATTGATTGTTTTCATGATTAGTTATGTTGGACATTTGTATATGTTTATAAATGTGCTATGTTAAATGATCATGTTTGACTATGACTTAATTTATAAATTTGATTTATATATTTAATTGCATTATAACAACTCATTGGTAATTAATTATATTCAGAGTACTTGATTTTTTTATAAGTTCTAACCACCTTTTTGTTTGATTGAGGTGGTTGAAGGATTATCCCACCCTCACAAGTGGTACAGAGGGAGAGTATCATATGTAAGGAGGGTGTATATATAAGCAATGGGGATAAATAGAACTAAGCCAAACCTGTACACATACACACACTACTTTTCTTAAGTGAAATAAACTAAATGTTTAGTATTTCTTGCATTATTTATCCTTGTAGATAGTAAGGCATGTTTGCATTTTTTTTTTGTCCATTACTTATCTTGATGTTTTTATTAGAATAATATATGCATATTATATATTCAATTTCATGTTTTCATTAAAACTTGATATGAATTAGAGTATTTTAAATTGTTCAAGGTGAAGCATTTGTATGTTTTAACACTTAGGAGATTGTTGGGTGTTTATTGATCTTGTTTAATTATTTAATTATTGACCATTTTAGGTGAAAAATTGAGTCAAGGAGGGGGGTTAAAATAGGGTAAAATCACCCAAATAAATTTAATTAAGAGAATTCTATCACTTTTTAACTTCAAATTTTATCTAGTTAATGTTAATAATTAGTAAATTTTCATGAATTTGAAGGAAATAAATTAGGTTCTAATTATGTTATGTTTCACTCAGCCATTCTCACAATGAGGAATAGGTTTCATGTGGCATCCATGTTCTAAATTAGGGTATGGGATTAAAAATTAGTAGTCATAGTAGGAATATCGGGTAGAAGTAAAGGAGAGTTCATAAGGAAGCACTTTTAGTTTAGTATGAGAGGTGTCTCACCATACAAAACATAGTTAGAGTTTCAAAAAATAATAATAAGAAGGAAAAGTATGAGAATGGTAACATGGTAGGAAGGGGAACAAAGATTAGTAAGAAGGAAAATATACATTCCATACATTTAGATGACATCCATTATAAAACTAGGTTAGTTGAACTTAATTTTCTAATTTTGATTATTAATTACAGACTTAGTTTAGCAAGAAAATATGGTTATTTGATATGGTTTACAATAATATATTATTAGAATAATTAATTAATCCTATATTTTTAATAAATTTCTCAAGGTAATTTACACCTTTGATTGACATAGGTTAGTTAGGCAGGGTATTTCCTAGGTGTGATTCGTTGTAATATCCTAAATATTAGGAGATCTAATATCATTTAGTATTGTATAAATAAGCACCAGAGCAAGAAATTTTATTTTGGATTTCATTTGGTACCAGAGCAAGAAATTCCTGAGGAATCTTTCCAAAACATTAGAGAATCGATTGAGATCGAGAGAAAGATTTGTGTGATCATTAGATGCATCATGCTAATCTAATTTCAGCCATCCCAAGTTGAAATGTTGCCAAATTTTTGGCAATTTTTGTAGAAGGAGAAAAATTGTCAAGCAAGATTTTTTTTTGTTTTGTAAAATTTTGATAAATGTTAGCATCAATTTGAGCTAAAAATAATCTTTTTCAGTCATATTTTGACAATTTTTTGAGAGGGTTTAAATTAAATAGTTCATTTTTAGATATGGATTATTGTTTTCAAACAAATAAAACTAATATTCAAATTGAATTAAATTTGGATTATTTTGTTAGAGATTCTTAAAGATCTTCATAAGGCCATCATAGATCTATGAACTATTTAAAACATTGGCTAGTTTTGATATAATTTTGATTTTATATCAATTTTTATTGATATTAGTTTCCATAAGGATCAACTTTATTTTATATTGGTCCTTTACTGATAAATCCCCTGGTTATTGGATGCCTCAACCTGCCCCCTATTTATTGTCATATGCAAAAGGATGTGTTTCACTGTCTCCCATTGATTTTAACATACCTCTAATCTCTAATATTAGAGTCTCTATCCTTTTCTCATGCTCTACTACATTTGTAGACTAAACCAATGATAGATAATTGATAAGAATGTAGGGCTTCTCCAACACAAACCACAACCCTGCCAACTTACTATGTATGCCACTGGCTTCTTCCCACACCATGTTAAATATGTTTTCACAAAACTGGTGCCTCTAATCTAAGCAAGTCGAGAGGGGTGAAATTTGAGCATGGATGAAATCAAGTATTTAGCCATTTGATTATAAATAGAAGTGTTGGATATAGAGTGATCTTGGGGAGAATAAAACATAGTTAGATCTACATGCTTTATTCTACATCACCCATCTACCACATGACTTTTACATCAACCTCTATTGCCATAAAACCTATGTTTGATCAGAACTACATTTTAACTTGCTAGAGGGATCAGACCTATGTCATATAGATCTAAGACACTAGCCAAAAGCCAGATCTATGGCCATTTGAAAGCATATCAACCATTTTTTTAGGTTCATGAAATTTTATTGATATTAGTTGCTAGAAGGATCAAATTTGTTTTAGATTGGTACTTTAATGATAAATCCCTTGGTTATTGGATGCCTCAAACTACCCCCTATTTAGTGTCATATGAAAAAGGATGTGTTTCATTATCTCCCATTGATTTTAACATAACTCTAATCTCTAATATTAGTCTCTATCCTTTTCTCATGCTCTACTACATCTATAGACTAAACCAATGATAGATAATTGAGAAGAATGTAGGGCTTCTCCAACACAAGCCATGACCCTACCAAATTACTATGTATGCCATTGGATTCTTCCCACACCATGTTAACTATGTTTTAACAAAAGTGGTGCTACTAATTTGAGCAAGTCGAGAGGGGTGAACTTTGAGCATAGATGAAATCAAGGCTTGAGCCATTTGATTATAAATGGAAGTGTTATAGATAGAGTGATCTTAGGGAAATAAAACACAGTTAGATCTACGTGCTTTGTTATACATCGCCCATCTACCATATGACTTTTACATCAACCTCTATTTCCATCAAACCTATGTTTGATTAGACCTACATTTTAACTTGCTAGAGGGATCAGACCTATGTCATATGGTTCTAAGACACTAGCCAAAATCTAGATCTATGGCCATTTGAAAGCACATCAACCATTTTTTTTAGTTTCATGAAATTTTATTGATATTAGTTGCTATATGAATCAAATTTGTTTCAGATTGGTCCTTTACTGATAAATCCCCTAGTTCTTAGATGCCTCAACTTGCCCCCTATTTAGTGTCATATGCAAAAGGATGTGTTTCACTATCTCCTATTGATTTTAACATACCTATAATCTATAATATTAGAGTCTCTATCCTTTTATAATACTCTACTACATCTGTAGATGAAACCAATGATAGATAATTGAGAAGAATGTAGGGCTTTTCCAACACAAGCCATAACCCTGCCAACTTACTACGTATGCCATTGGCTTCTTCCCACACTGTGTTAACTATGTTTTGAAAAAAGTGGTGCCACTAATCTAAGCAAGTTGAAAGGGTTGAAATTTGAGCATGGATGAAATCAAGGCTTGATTCATTTGATTATAAATGTAAGTGTTAAAGATAGAGTGATCTTGGGGAACATAAAACACAGTTATATCTACATGCTTTATTCTGCATCACCCATCTACCATATGACTTTTACATCAACCTCTATTACCATCAAACCTACATCTAATGAGACCTAAATTTTAACTTGATAAAGGGATCAAACATGTGTCATATGTATCTAAGACACTAGATAAAAAACCAGATTTGTGGCCATTTAAAAGCACATCAACCATTTTTTTAGGTTCATGAAATTTTATTATTTCATTTGGTCTTTGGTAATCGATTTGGTATATAATTATATTTATTCCTATTTAAATATAATTATTTTGTATCACATAAAAATATTGATAAGGAATTATTTTTAGAGAGAGAGAGAGAGAGAGAGAGAGAGAGAGAGAGAGAGAGAGAGAGAGAGAGAGAGAGAGAGAGAGAGAGAGAGAGAGAGAGAGAGTGGTGTTTTAAGAAAATTTTTATTAAGTCTGTGAAAAAATTATAGTTCTAATGAGTGATTGAACAAATATATTCTTTTCTGTTTTGGTCTCAAAAATAAATTTTTAGTATTTTTTAATTGAATTGACCTATTTTTATGAGAAATTGAAATGCTTATAACTTTTGATTCATAACTCAAATTTGAGTTTTGCTTTTTATAAAATTACATATTTTTTGATTATTTATCTATTGGATTCATTAATTTGTAAAAATTCCATAGAAAAATTGTAACCTCATTTTCTCCTCAGATGCATTTTTGGTTGAAACCAACATCCTATTTTCCATTGATTTTTTGGGCACATTTTTTGTAGAGTTTGATGTCCATTGTGTTATTGTGCATAATTTTTCATATTTTTATATGCATTTTTGCATCTTTTTTACTTTTTGAAAACACACATTTCATTTACACACTTAAACACATTTATATTTCATTATCATTTACAACATGTAAAATGTCTATTTTGGAAGGCTAAGTTGATAATCATCTTTAGTGTTTTGGATGAGGTACAACCTCATGGGAAATCAAGAAGAAAAATTGTGTTTCTAGATCTTCCATAGAGGTAGAATATTGCACTATAGTAGGAGCTATCTACAAAGTGATATGGATACATCACATTTTTTCAAGACTTATAGTTCCATAGACTCAGCCTATAGTTCTAAATTGTGACAATTAGGGTGTTCTACATCTTTTATGCAATCTAGTGTTTCATGAAAGAACCAAGCACATAGAGGTTCAGATTTATTTCATAAATAAACATGTTTAATAGCACAACATATATCTCTAGTATATCCCCACTCAAGATCAATGTGTAGATGTTTTCATGAAGTCACTTTCATGTGATAAGTTTGAGGTATTTAGGAATTCTCTCTCTTCTTCTCTTCAGGATATGATAAATTAAGGGGGGAATACTAGAATAATTAATTAATCCTAGCATTTTAATAAATGTCTCAAGGTAATTTATACCTTTGATTGACATAGGCTAGTAAGGTGGGGTATTTCCTAAGTGTGATTAGGTGTAATCTCATATAGATTAGGAAATATAATCTCATTTATTATTATATAAATAAGCACCTGTTGTAGTGGTTTTTTCAATTCAGTTAATGCAATTCTATTCTATATTTCATATACTTCACTTAAATGTGGTTGATGGTAAATTTTTGTTAACTAAAACTAGGGTTTCCTTTTTATAAACCTAAGGATGTAAATCAGTTCCTTACACAAGCCTATAAACATGATTTCAAGCATATGTGTAATGAAAATTGAATTTTATTGGTAAATTTATTCAATAGAACCTAGGGCTTTAGGTCTATAGACTTGGGGATGGAACTCAGTTTTTTCCATAGGCCTATAAACATGAGGCTGACTCCTTTTGGAAAATAAAACTACGTATTTTTAAGATAGACTAGCCTAGTAAAACATAAGTAGTTAAAAACTATGTAAGTACTATTTAATATAAGACTTTCATAAAAATAATTATGGGGAAAAACCTTGTACCATGTTTTATCCCTATAAATTGACAATGTTGGCTGAGATACATTATCAAAAAATAAACATAGATTGTATAAATATTGATTTTTCATACATTTCAATTGGTAACTTAAACCATATATCATATTCATAAAACCTCACAATGATTGGGAATGATATATTTGAGTTATAATAACCAACTCTAGTTCATTTTATTAGGAGACTATTTGGGCACTTGTGTTGGTTTTCAAAGTTTTTATAAAGATGTTATAAGAACATTGTTTTGTTTGGAAAAACAAAATAGAATTATTGTATTAAATATTTACTTTTATACATGTTTATCTCAAAAATAAAGACCTACAGCTATTTATTTTTAGTTATGATGATTCATGTTGAGATATTAAAGATTTGAGCAAGAATGTATTCATGTGTGTGTGTGTGTGTGTGTGTGTGTGTGTGTGTGTGTGTGTATTTATTAAACATGTATATTATCAATTAGAATGAGTAAATATGAGTATATATAATTAATAATATTAATTCTTTGAAAATGTATTTTATTGGTATGTATAAATGAATATATATGTAGATATATTTATATATGTACATATAAAGATGGATACATTTAGCTATATATATGAATGCATGGTTTAAACAAACACTATGATATCTATATTAAAATATAATTGTTTCCATTAGAATTATTCCATACATCTAAATGTTATAATGGATATTTAGAGTATAAATTATATAAGTGACTATATTTATTTGAAGTGGATATTTTTCATTGATTATATGATTAAAAAAATGAATTTTGAACAAAGTAAATTAGTGAAGAGATAATATATGTATAATAAATACACATTTACATATGTACTATTATTTTTAATGGATCTTTGATGAATTTAATCATAATTGAAAAACTTGCATATACAACATGCATAGGCTATACATATGTATTAATTAAAATATGAGAATTTCCCTGCATTCAGGAATTGATGGAATAAATTTAGAAATCATAAAGTTATCAATGAAGTATAAAATAAGCTTAAGATACATTATTTATGTTTTATGAGCTAGCTTAGGATTCATTTTTCTTATATTATTAACTTAGTTAGATACTATCAGATCTTATATGATTTGAGTTTCTTTATTTTTATTTTTTTAGAGTTGTTATAAATTCATATAATGTCTTTAATCTTAGATTATTATTTTCTAGACCTTTATGCATGTCTAGTTTGAATATAGTTCATTTTAATAACTTATACATGACATTATTAAATTTGAGGTATTGAAAAGAATGAAATTGTTGAATATGATTATTTATACATTACATAATAGATTGGATTGAATTATGTTGTAATATGTATTTATTATGACATGAATTTTGTATGTGGAAATTACTATGCATATTTAATATATAATAGGTCATAGATATATGATGAAGATATCTTGTAACTCATTTATCGAACCACTAGTATCATCTGATAGATTTTTATTAATTAGTTTAAATTTTGTGTGAGATGAGTTGATTTAGATATATGCGACATATAATTTCTATATTGAAATATTTGGTTCAAGTAATGTTATAGATAAGACATTTTCTTTCCACTATACTTTCTAGTTTACATGTGTATGCACATGTCATATTAGATATAGGACTATTTTTGATGGTCTATATGATTGTTTCATGTATTAGTGATTATACATACATATGTTAGAGTTGATTTATCAATATCCACACTATTTTTATCCACCCCTCCATGAAAGGAAGGGCCACTCCCAATGGAGAGGTTGTGAGAAACTGATGGTTTGTGGTTGGAAGAAAAGTACCCCGCTGATGTTCTCCCTCTCTTTAGATATTCAACCATTTGGTAATTATCTCATGGATATTTTTATGGATCATTGATATGTTTATGAGGATTATTTATATTTTTGTACATTTTATGTTTTATATTTGACTTTATATTAAAATTCAATATGAAGTACATTATTATTGATGATTATTCAACACAACAGTGGATTTGAGACATGTAAATAATTATAAATATTGTATATGTTGTCACTTGGATATGAATCCCTTGAGGAGATGATTATATCTCATCATCCGAGTGTCACAATGGATACATCTCTCTTGCTATGGGTAAAAATTTGTTGAGATGAATCTCTAGAAGGGTTAGTTCCCTTGATACACTCTTTGAAGTACTTTCATATCTATAAGCTTTAGGATGAAAATGGGATAATGAAACAATAAAAGATACAAGGTGATGCACCAATATTAATTCTCTCATACTTAATGAAATTCTAATACTTAGATCTAAACAGATTTTCCTTCACTCAAAAATCACAACTCAAGATGAATTATCACATCAGTATTTCATAAGTTAGGTTCAATGGGTATTTGAATGTTTAGGAGGGTAATGGATAATTATTTTTGGGAGTAAAATCATAAAAATTTTATATAACACATATAAAATTAAGATAAAACACTATCAAATAACTATAAAAATCACTCTTCTGCACCTTGGAGAACATTCAAGAGTAACATGCTAGAAAATATCAACTTATACTAGACAAGACCAAAAATATTTAAACAAACACTGAATAGTATAGAATATAAGTAGGAAAATTAAATTTATTATTTATTCAAGAGATGTTCAAGTACAAAATTGGTTAGGTTTTCACCATTAACCAATAGATGCTACTCAAGAGAGCCAAAAAAGTCCATATTTATAGACTATAAGCAAGAAACAAGGCAAAGGAAGTCCAAAGGTCACTTGGAAATGTGTTAATATTAAAAAAGGGTTTAAAAATTTCATGATAAATAGGAATTATTAGAACCATTTAATTTAAATAGTTCCAATTGTCTAAACAAGTCATGAAAACTATGAAAAGTGTCACAAAATTCCTTATCCTAGCTCAGAAAATTGCCTTCATCATTTGGAGCTATTTGAACGTCCCACCACTAACTAGGGATAGGTATCATGATGTGAATAATATTTAAGGAATTAATTCATGAAATTACATGAATTGGTTGCATTCCTACTTCTTTGGAAACTCTTGGAATGAAGTAATCACTATCTACAGTCTAAAATCTCCTTATTTCAATCACCCCTCACAAGTGGCCTAAAAAATGTCTTAATGTTTCCATGAAATACATGGGATGCAGTTAATGACACTTTTTAATACCATAAATATGCCTATAATACTTAGGTATACCTTAAAAAGGCCCAAACTGAGAGTTTTCACCCTTCTCACCCTTGTGTTCACTATGCATATTTTGACTAGCTAAAAGTAAGAAAATTTTATGAACACATATAAAATTTTATTAGGAATTAAATGAATTTTATGGGTTATAAAAATTCATAATAATCTCCCCAAAATTTATTTCATCCTCAGATCTTCTCTAAAACTTGAAAAACACACAAAATGGTGAGAAAAACACTATTTTTCATGTTGTTTATATAATTTCGTACAACTCATTTGCATGGGTGATATATTGAGTGAGTATTATACATGTTATAATATTTTTAATTTCCAAACTATTTATTTATATTATCTTTCCAAGTTCATTTTCTCCATCAAGTCTCTGCCATGGGTTAGCAAGGGTTTTTGATCAGTTTTAGGTCTTAAGCTTTGTTCATAAAGCTTGGACATTAATGTTTCAAAAAAATTATATAAATTTGTTTCTACAGACCCCCTATAACTCTTATAAAATTCTCTAGTTCTCTTGTGGATCCTCCAAGGAGATGTGAGCTTCACAAGTTACCCTATCAAGCTTGTTTTTCCAATTTTTCATAATGGTGAGTGGTTTTGAGATCAAAGATGGATCTAATAATCAGTTATATACAATAAAAAAGATATAAAACCTATATTTTTACCTTAAAAACATGATTTAATCCTTTTGATAGTCCACCAAGAGTCAGAAGTGAAGATGGACTGTTATTTGGCATTAGGCCTTCTTAAAACCCAATAGATCCACTGGGCACCTTGATGAATTTTGGGTATTAAGACTATTATATCATAGTTTAATTGGTATATTAGGAATTTTAACACCCTATTTTAACTCACACATCCATCATATATTCACCCTACTTCATCTCCTTTCTTTACTTGCCAATTAAGCCTGGTGGAAACCCTACCTATTTGGACTGTGTGCAAGGGGGAAATGGGTACTTTTATGAATTTTATCATGATATAATTATTATTATCCCTTTACCACCTTATATACACCTCATAATAGGTTTTTTATGGTCCCCAAGGCTCCATATCAAGTTCCATTCCCATTCTACACTCTTTTGGTCACTTTGTCAAGTTCTGATTTTACTAGATTGGCTAACCTTTAAGATAAAATAGAGAGGTATTTCGCTTATAAATTATGAAAAATGAGTTTTTTTTGATCTATTACAAATAAAAATGACCAATTTTACCAATTTTTTTGGTTTTATTCCATGTTTTTTATACCAAACCATCTCCAATTATCCAAAAGGACCCAAAAACACTATTTTCCTACATTTTCCCTCTAAATCCAACTAAAAGTCACTCTTCCAATCCAAAACCATGTTTATAGGATTAATAAACAAACTACCCATATTCAATTCATGCTTATATATCTTTTAAAACCATCTAAAACACTCTTTCCTTTATATTCTTCATGCTTACCTAGTGAACCAAGAGGTTTCCTAGCCTTCTTATATGGACTGTGAGACATTTGTTAAGTGAGAAAGGTATTTTATCACTTTTTAAAGGTCCTTATCATTTTATGAAACCTTTTTACTTATAATGGATCCTTTTATATTTATTTCAGCCTTCCTTCCACCTCGTAGATAGTCTATGATCTACATACCCTCACTCACTTGGACCTTATTATAGATGTGTATAGGAGCTTAAGACCCTATGTAAGCTTGTTTTCTCCCTTTGAAAACCCTATGACACAATAAAAATGTTTACCAAGTTTATAATTCACAATTCTTATGAATATTTAACTCTCATATATCTTTCCTACACTTTTTACCCCAAACTGAGCTTCTTGCCTAACTGGATTGAGAACCTTATGGGTCTACTATAGGTGGTTACTCTACTTCTTTGGATCTTGTTTTAATTGTGGTGAGGATAATTTGAGTTTATTTTAAAATAAAAATATGTATTTATAATCAATACCTCTATTTAGGAGCCCTTAAGACATCATCTTGCATCAATTTTCCATAACATTGTCTCTTTAAAGTGTCCTGCCCACCACCCTACCTATAGATCTCATTGATTCTATCAACTTGATCATGGTTCTCATGAACTATTTTATCCATTATCTAAGGTCATACAATATTTATTTTATTTTAATTCACCTACATTCCTCATTTGAACTCAAAACATTACCTTTCAACTTGACTAAAACACTTTTATTTTTAGGACCATACTCTAGGTGAGATAGAGTCTCAAAGGGGTTGATTAGGATGATTTTATGAGGAAAAAATGTCTATGAGATTCCTTTTTAAGTACATATCACTGATATAATCTCAAAATCACCTTTAAATGTGTAAACACCACACAAAACATGCACAAATCATTTATTTGATCACACTACTTGTCTAACCCTTGTAGGTGTCATTTCTATGCCTAAGGGTACCTGTAGATGGTCTAAGAGATGTACACTAATTTTCCTTAGTATTTTATTTATGTATTTTATTTCATTTTTCCTCACTATTCTATTATATACATCTCATTTATGAGGTTTCATTCAATATTTCTCTTTTAGGTAACAAAAGGCCATCTAATCTTACAGGGTTGTATACAACATTACAATAATTCAATATGTTTGGAAGCAACTTTGAGGCTTTTAAAAACTATATTTCACTATAATTTCCTCCTTAAAACTTGGTGTGATCCATATCCATACTAAAGTCTATAATATTCATCTATCTAGTCACTTTGAAAGCCTTGGGAAACATGTCATGGAAGGTTCACAAAAACCCCCTCACCTTTGTTTGGTTCTTTTAGGGATTGAAGCCCTAAAACTCAGTCATTGACTTTAAAATAGAATTTCATGCTTAATTTTTCCTTCTATGATCTTTATATGGGTCTTTCAAGGTCTTATTTTTATATAAGTTAAAGATGAAGTATCACATTACTTTATCCCTTCTATACAACACCCTGACCCATGATTAGTCCCCTATAGAAATTTGTTTTGAGAAGCCAAATAGTGGATTGGGTGTGGGCCAATATAAACCATGAGTTTAAAATAAACTCATATTCCTTTGATTAAATTCCAAATTCACTTCAATCAAAAATAATAATTTGTGACACACATCCACCTCTCCTTACACCAACATGACATCATAAAGGGCCTATAAATGAATGTTTTGGGTAGAATATGTAATTAGAGCAATGGAATGTGGAAAAACATGATGCACTATCTCAAGACTATCAAAATGTCATTATCAATCGTCAAGCATATGATCTCCATCCTTTGAAACTTGGAACCAGCTGTAAACCACCTATTATAACATTAAAATCATTTTCCAACATGTGAAAAAGGACAGACAAATGCATCAAGTGGCATGTAATATGAGAATGTGGTTAAAATAACAAATATTTTAGTATATAAAAGTAAATTCATTCAAATTCTAAATTATTCGATAATACAATGCACCTCCATTATCACTTCATAGTCAAGATGAGAAAGCTTATACATGAGGTTTTAACTAAAATTATGCAAGGAGCTGACCATGGAGGGAAATAATCTAGTGATCAATCCAAGAGGTGACATGGTGAAGTCCAAAAATGAAATTAAATGATCACATGAGATATAGTATTTTATAACATAATTTACAAGATGTATGAGACAACTGTAGGATAAAACACTTAGCAAATAGAAGCAGTCCAACTGAAACTATGCATGGTGACACCTCCTTGCATCAAGACCATTTTTTCTCATTAAAACATCATGAATCATAAAAAAATAATGGATAACATATTAAAAGTAATAAAACATCCTCTGTATCCAACATCACCAAGTGGTTCATATAGATTTGGTAGAAATGGATCAAAACATATAGGGTGTACCAAATAGCTAGTAAAAGAGCACAGTCAACTTGTTAGTGATTGTTCATAAGTCATTTTTAATCATTTATAAATTTATTCATATAAAATTAATGTATTAAATTTTAAAACAACCTACCAAAATAACTTACCTTGAAACTACTTGTGCTTCCTATACCAAGCAAAAACCTAAAGGTCACTTTAGCTATCCACAAAATCAAGAAATGTGTAGAATGGTTTTGAAATAAAAATGACTATTTAATATCAAAACAATAATATATATGAGTTTTATAAGGATGAAAATATCCCCCATGATATTCCACATTTGGCACACTTCCCAAAAAATCATACAAGTGTCATTTAACCTCTTTTTAACTAATTTATAATGTTTTAGTTAGAGAACCTACAAAAATTTAATGTGACTAACATATCTAACACACCTAATGACATATTGTACATTTTCCATGGAATTAAGACACCTACTCACCTTGGGAAATGTTCCATTTTCATTAATGACTCGTAAAGGCACACAAAATGACCCCTAATGGATAGATTGACTAATGTAACTAAGACCAAATATAATATGACCTCAAATAACATCATATGACAAGTAATAATTACTATTAAAATATATTAGGACCCCTTAAAACATTTCAAATCAATTTTTTTCCTAAAGGTGCCCTAATTTGACCAAAAAGTCAAATTTGGTCAATACTAGCAATAGTGGTTGTATGTTTATATATAGTTTTATTGTGGATTATATCAATGATGTGATGTACTTAACTCTTTACACTATTCATTTTATGATAAACATTCATCTTGTATTCTTTTAAATTGTTGTTTGAAAATTAAATTGATCATATTATTAACTATTGGGTTGATACATTTATTAGTCAAATAGTGAAATTATAGATAATTATGGATGATATTATATGTAATTTAAAATAAATGTGTAACTTTTATGTAACCCATAAGGGCCTTAACATCAATTTATCTTGGCCACTTATTCCTTTTCATTTCATTCTCATATAGGGTAAATATGCAAGAGTAACATTTTATTGTCACATTCACACACCAATAATAATTATTTATTTCTTTTAGTTATTGTTTAACCCTAAATTGGATCCAAGAATCTTTTACCTGGGTAAACAGGGTTAAAAATATATAAATGATAATGTACAAGGGTGATGATCAGATCTACAATAGGCCAATTGGGCACTAAATTTAGATATAAACATATACTAAATTTATTAAATTGAGATAAGCTAAAAAAAGGTAAGTATAACTATGCTATATATTGAATTGACAAAGAAGTAATGTACTTAGATTATTTTGATGCCAATGTAGTTATGGATTTAGAGTAGGCAAAAAGTAGACTAGAATATGATTTTAGAATAGTCATGATTTTTGATTGAGTGACTTTGGAGCTATGGAAACTAACATCAGCATGAGATGGCTATACCAATGATAATTTTTGAACCTAACATAAGTTTATTGTACACAGTACTTGATAGAAATGGATGCAACCAACTAGATTCTTCTAGGTTTGACTTCACCTTCACTTTATTACATTCATATCTGGGTCATGGACTATCACTCCTAATGAATTTGTAAGAACCTAGTTCTTCATCTTCATAATGACGTTTGTAAAAAATGGGTTAATAGGAATATGATGTTGAGTTGACCCCTAAGGACCCTATATCAATGAGCATTGCCTACATATCCACTTATATGAATGGGGCCTTAGACTGATAGAGTTCTCCCCTATGTGTTGGATTTTGTGTGAATCATGAAATATGTACAAAGCAATTACAATAATGACTTAGATTATAACTTGGTAAATATAATTATTAGAATACTCTTTATATACCTCAGACCTGAAGATGTGTTTTCCCTATGATTGGTATGGAAATAGGGAAGCTTTGCTCAATTAAATTCTTGATTGAATGTTTTTGATAAGTTACCTTGATCTCTTTTGGTATTTTCTATGTGAGGAATGAATGATGACTAATATTTTATTTATATAAATCCATTTGAATAAGTAACTAACATTAAATCACTTAGGTTGATCATTAGTATACTTTCATTTTAAAGTTATATAACTTTAAGGGACTAGAACTTGCATCATGTCAAGACACTAGTGTCACTATAGGTGTTTGTCATAGACATTAGTGCCCATGGAGAAGAAAAGTAGGTATAAAATCAAAACTTCATTGGTGTAATATAAGTAGGTTTTAAGTATTATGGACATGATATAAGGTCTAGGCTACCAATATAATACTAATTGAACTAAGAGATAGGCCAAGGGGCAAAAGATAGAGTAGATGTAAGACTTTAGAAAGTGAGAAATGTCAAGAACTGAGAGTAATATTCAAGGATTGATTTTTAAAAGTTTACAATATTGAGGTGATATATAATCCATATAATGGTGTCTAAATCACCCACTTTAATCTAGTAATGAAATTTCTAGTTTAAATAAAAGGAATATGTACTTGGGTGTGTATAATACATCTTGCCTATACTTGAGCCCAAATTGAGTGCTTTGCTAGTGATTAACAAGTAACCAAGAGCATGTTACAATACATATTTAGTTTGTATAAGATATAATTTAAATTAATTAAAAATATTGAAATTGAAAGAACAAGGTTTAGAAGTACACCTATGTATCGATATAGTTGTCTTGTCTATTGGCAAGTTGATTTGAATGATGTATCATTACAAGGATATTAAATGAATATTATCACACACACACACACACACACACACACACACACACACACACACACACACACACACACACACACACACACACACACACACACACACACACACACACACACACACACACACACACACACACACACACATGGAAAGTTAATATATCTAAGGATATATATATTGGAAGGCACATGAAAAAACCTTAGAGAAAAGGTGAGTTGACACTTGGTAGTTGAGATTATATCAATCATACAATAATTATAACCTAGTGAGCATGAGTGAAAAAATTTAACTCATACTATAAAATTCATAAGGATGGATGATACATTCAAGTCCAACCTAAAAAATTGGCAATATTGAGTGATTAAATCACCTCAACCATACCAAAAATGAGCTAACTATTATAGTTAATTATCTCAATAAAATTTGTAAAAGTACATCTTGGGTATCAATGCATAAAATTATATCCTAGTGGGTGATGAAAATACCTAAAACTATTTTGAAATTTGAAACTAATATGGATTTTGAAATATCATGTGTAAATTACATAGAATATGCACCTTAGACACATTTCATGCTAAAACTATGTATAAAAATGGTAACAAGGTATATAAGTCTACCATAATTATAACTATAAATTATATAACTATGTGATTTGGCCAAATTGGAAATTATGTATGTGTGGAGAACATGATTCCAAAGCATACCCCCACTATAGAACAAGTAAAAATGTGGAGGACATATTTCCAAAACATGCCCCCATTATATTTTGGAGATACTAAATATTGAATAAGTGTCGAGAGAATGCTTCTAAAGCATGCCTCCACTGAATCTAAAACTATGATTATGTGAAATCTATGCCTATATGACATGACCCCACTTAATTTAAAACTATTACTGTGTGGATACATTGTTTCTATGACATTCCCCCACTGATATGGCCCCTATTTAAAGTGACGAAAGAATATAAATTAGTAGTTACCTCACCTTGAAAGGATAAGATGACTATATAAACTATAAATAGAACCACATATCATATATAAGGACATGTCTAGGTGGTTATATCATTTAATATCATAGAGCAATGTGATCATATGAAGGTCTAATATGCATGATAAGTATCATGGAAATGTCTAGATATAAATAGTAAAACCTCAACAATAAAATTAGTCACACACATTAGTACTCAAAATCAAGTCAAATGATAATGGTCCAAGGAGACCATAAACAATTGGAATGTTAAAATGTCATACAATCAAAGGGACATGACTTAGTCAAATTTCCATAAAATTAAGGATGACATATTCAAATGTCCATACAAAAAATAATGACATATTCAAATGTCAAATAAATCACACATAGGCATAGGGGTAGTAAAAGAAGGAGCATATGAAAATATTGAATAAGCAAGAAAATAGAAAGGAAGAACACTGAAGGAAGTACATAAACTAAATCACAATCAATTAATATAAACATGTCATAGAAGCCCATAGATCAGAATTTTTTAGCAAATAACATCAAGTTCATAACTTATCAAGTACCCTATGAAATATATAATCATGTATAGAGTCATGTGTGATTATGTATATGAGCTCCAAACATGATAATATAGAGTGAGCATAGAAAGATGATCATTTATGTGGATGTCCCCAATGCCCATATGACATGATTAGAGGAAAGGCCCAACGTATGAAATAGGAATAGATCATGTATCTATGTATGTCTATATCAACCTCAAGTAGATGCATGACACACATGTATATGTAGGAGAAAATGATATGCCATACATCAACATGGAACTAACATATAAATGCCAAGGAGCCAATAAACATGTAGGTGATGAAATTGTTTTTGTATTTTTGAATGTTTTATACTTTTTTTTTGGAATATCAACAAGAAAATGATATCATATGATCCCATCTGAAGTGTGATCATAGATATCTCCCCATTTTGAACCTAGTGTAATAATCAAGTGATGCTACTAAGGAGCATGTATATATGCAATATATGTCAGTTTAGTGTTTGTAATGCTTTGCATATATAAAATAGGACTATGTGGTCTTAGAGAAATAGTAAGAGTAATAATATTAGGGGTTCATGGAACCCATAATTGAATACTCTATTGTTTTTTTAGAATAATAAAAATAAGAACATGTATAGGTGCTCTAGATATCTGAATGTGGTGTTTAGTAGACGATGATTATGTGTAATATGTTATATGTTTTTGATGTAACATTATCTCAAGTAGTGGCCAACTAGTAATAGGGATTATTTGTTAATTACCATTTTATGGTGGATTAACCTTAGTAGGTTTTATAGTTATCTACTTCGGTATAAATATATTTTATTCAAGAGGATTTTTATATGGGATTCCATAAACTATAATTACTTGATTGTCATGAATATATTTATCGCACTCATGCAATGTAAAAGGTAATTGTCAAATTATATGGATCCAAGGTCTTCCCAATAATATATCAAAGATGTTTTTGGAAAGTGTAACTAAAAAAGTAGTAACTAGATGTGTGGGACTGACCTATAAAAGTAGGTCAATTTCACATAGAACCTTCTGGGAGGTCATATCCAATGTTCTAACTGATCTAGTAGAAGGATGAAAATCATGATGATTATAATTGAAGTTAACAAGTAATATCATGGAGAAAATGTTTTTGATTTTAACATTATAAATAATAACACTATATAAACCATGTTTATACAGGTATGTTTGAATGAAAAAAGAATTAAGATTAGATTCATCATCCTTTATCTCATTGTCATTAGAAGTAATAGAATATATTTGAACCTTAGGACATGTATGTCATGTATAAGTACCATAATCCCATATAATGGGTGCCCATAATGTGATGGAGAATGATGTGTGTTATATGCCATTTGAACTTTTGGTTCCTTCTTAGAATGCTCTTGCAAAGGATTGTAAAATATTTTTTGTTTGTTATGATCACTAGGTTGTGAATTGAATTCATTTGGAGGATCATCAAATTTGATATTTTGGAAATCAATTAGGACTTAGATATTATACTTTAAGGTAAAACATATATGTGTAAAATGTAATGGTCCATGGTGATAATCACAATAAGCATTCACATCATATCCTTTAGGTAGATGTCTATTTATATCAGCCTCTATAGGATGAGGGAGAGGTATAACCTGACACTCTACTAATCATAGGAGTAGTAAGGCATGAGATATAAGTAAGCATGAAAATTATCTTCAATACATTAGATAAGATAAGTTGATTAGGATATTTTGAAATTGTGTTAAACATGTTTGTTATTTCCTTTTTAAGCTCAAGAGTCTTTACCTTCTAACTTGATTTGATTGTTAATTTGGTACTAGATGTAGATGTAACTTATGTTTTTTCTACATAATTGAACTTATTCAATGAAATAAATTTCATTTCATAGTCTTGTACAACATGGCATAGATCATCAAAATATTTGAATTTCTTGATAACAATGGACTTGTGTAAATGATCAAGCAAAATTTGCATGTATATGTCTTGTAATTCCTAATCTACCATAGGATTTTGATTTTTAACAAGCATTGTATTGAATCTCAAGACATATTCATTGATAGGTTTTTTTTGTTTGTTTGATTTTGGCAATTCAAGCATAGGAAACATTTTCAAAAACATTAATAAAAAATTGTGCTAAAAATTGATTTGTAAGAGCTTTGAATTCTTTTCTAAATTAGAGATGTAATTCATATAACTATCTCAAAGCATAGTACTTGAGGCTTCTTAATAATAATTTGATTAAAAGTTTATCAGTATAAGCTTAATCAAGTAATTCCACATAAAACATTCAAGGATGTTTTTCTTGATCACCCTTTTCATCATAAAATGTGAACTTAGGTGAAATAAAACTAGTTAACAAAGGGTATAAAGATATCTCAAGTGCAAGAATGTTATGTAACACATCATGGGAATAAATAGCATAAGGTGACTTTAAATTATTTTGTTCAATGTTTGTGACCTTATCATGTAAGTTATTTATAACGTGAATGAGTGTTTGAATACTGGATCCATTGGGATTTACATTAACAAGTTGATTAATCACCAAAGGGGATGTAATCATTTTTTGGATGGGCATAGAAACTGTTATTTGAGTTGAAACAATTGGTAAGTCCATGATAGATGTAGCAATAGTATTTTGTTTTTCAAGAAACAAATGTTTAAACACATAACCCATGCCCCCATTATAAGTATTAAGTGGTATTGTGTTTAAGGGGAGGTTTGTTTGAACTATACCTTTTGAATTTTTTGTTTCCAATATAGTTTTTAGGATTTCATCAAGATATTTAGGGTTTTAATAAATAATCTCATGAAATAATGTAATTACTTGCACTTCCTTATGGTCTATTTTCTCATGTTCATTAGTTTCATTAGATTAATGCTTTTCATTATAATAATATTATTCTATGATAACATCATCAGTTTGTTTTTAATTTTCAACAATGGTATCCTCATGGTCCATAGGTGTAGACACTATTTTATTATTATATAGCACCTCAGTATTGCATACTTGGAAAACTCAAACCTTGGGTGTTCCTCTCAATTCTATACCTTTCCCACTTTCAAAAGTTGTATCTACTCTATCTTGTTTCCCTTGGCTTATATATTAGTCTTACCAATATTATGTTAATGATATGTGCCTTATATATTTTATAGAATGATTAGAACATACTTATCTTCCACCTATGTAAGTTTTGAGCCTATACCTATTTCCTTACTCCATGAACACTAACATCCAAGATAGACATTATCATAGATGCTAGTGTCCTAAGATGACACAAGTGTTTAGTGCCCTAAAGTCATATAAATTATAAATGAAACATATCTTAATGGTTAGCCTAAGTGATTTAATGTGAGTTATTACTCCAAAGGGATTGATATAAATTCAAGATAAACCCTCATTCATTTTTCACCTATAAAATGACCAAATAAACCAAGGAAACTTATAAAAACACTCTATCAAGCATTGAGTTGAATAAATCTTCCTTATTTCCACAGTAGTCATAGTTATAATAGATATATAGGCCTAAAGTACTAAAGGAATAGCCTAAGAGACCAATTTGACAAGTTACAAGGTAGGTCATTTTTATACTTGATTTCCACATATTTCATGATTCAAACAAATACAACATGTAGGGGACAAATACTAGTCTAAATCCCTCTTTTAGAGTGTTAGATATGTAGGTGACACCCCCTAAAAATTGGGTCTTTATGGTCAGATTGACACTATGTTCTCAGTAACCCATTTTTCTACAAGGTCACTTTGAAGATTGAGAACTAGGGTTTTTCAATTTCACAAGGAGTGATAGTCCATGACCCATATCTGAATGCACTTGAGTGAAGGTGAAGACAAACCCAAATGCATATAAGTGGTTACATACATTTTTAACATGTATTATATATAATAAAATTGTGTCAAACTTAGATAGTAACATTGACATAACCATATTAGGATGACATTAGTGTCCAAAAATCTAAAATCATTAGATCTAGAATCTGATGGTTGTTATATAATTATCTTCCAACTTGATTCCTACTTGTTTTATATCTAGCATTATAAAAACATCAAAATCAGATAAGCATATTATTTATTTGTCATTTCCATACATACCTTAGTTTTTATTTCCATATTTAGACTATTTCAGTTATATAAATTCATCATATGACTATATATGAGTTTAACAACAAATCAACCTACTATAAATCTGATTATCACCCTTGTGAAATTTTATTTTTATATACCCCTTTAATCAAATCTAGGGCTAATAATAACATCACCTAGATTATTTTAGGATTATTTTTTTTTTTAAATCTGATTCATTTGAATGTAAATTTTTCTAATTCCTAGGGTTTTAATCCATATAAGGTTTTAGATTTATGTAGTTTTTCATTTATTATTTATACTATTTTGCATGAAACCTAGGCATAGCCCTAGATTGAGAGGTGTGCCTATTGAACACTTTGATATTACCCTTCTAACATATAAGATGTCTCAAACCAATGAGGGATATCATACTTTGGATCATGATGATACCCATGTTGACAATGAAAAAAATATTAATAGGGTTATCATATAGGAAGATTCTAATAATGAAAAAAATGAAAAAAATGAAAATGATAAAATAGACCATGAAAATTTTCAATCAATTGCATTGTTCAATGAGTGTATTCAAAAAATTCCTTAAGATCTTGATGAGATCCTAAAAACTATAAGTAAAAATTTACAAAATAGTAGTGGAAACATCCCTCCCCTTGAGCACATTATAACCTAATACATCTATTAGGGGTATGGGTTATGTGTTAAAACATTTGTTTCAAAAAACTACTATTGCTATATATATATATATATATATATCATGAAATTACCAGTTTCAATGCCTATTACTACTCAAAACATGTTTTCATCCCCTTTGGTGACCACTAAAATTGATAATATAAATCCCATTGGATCTATAATTTAAACACTCCTTCAAGTTATAAATACCTTTTAGGGTAAGGTTAGAATAATTTAACAAAAATATTTAAAATCACCTCATCCTATAGATTCACAAGATCTATTTCATAACCCTCTTATAATTGAGATCTATTTACACCCTTTAAAAATTGGATTTGTTGTACCTAAGTTCACATTTAATGATGCAAAATGTGATCCTAAACAACATCTTCAAAACTTTTATGTGACATGCCTTGACTATGCCTCCACTGATAAAATTTTGACCAAATTATTTCCAAGAAGCCTCAAGGACTATGCTTTGAGGTGGTTCTATGATTTACCTCTCCAATACATAAAAACATTCAAACCTCTTTTAGACCAATTTTTATCACACTTTTACATTAATAATTCTAAAAATGTTTCTTATGCCCAAATTCCCAAAATTAAAGGAACTAATGAACCTATCAATGAATATGTCTTGAGATATAAGACAACACTAGATAAAATGACCAATATTATGGAAAATAAGGAATTGTAATACATATTCAAGCAAAGTTTTCTTACTCCTTTACATGAGTCCATTTTTAAAAAAGTTCAAATCTTTTGATGTCTTGTGCCATGTTGTACGGGACTATGAAATGAAGCTTATTTCATTGAATAAGATCAAGTATGTGGTAAACATACCAATTTCATCTACATATATTACCAAATTTACAATCAAACCAAGTTATAAGGCAAAAAATCTTGATCCTAAAAAGGAAATTAACACCATGGTTAACATATTTTCACAAAAACTTAATCGACTTGTCTTAGCTAATGCACTAAGGAGATAGTTATCATGTTTGCCTAAATCCCTAACTTAATTATTCATATGGTTATTAGAGTGTAAGTTTATTTCTCTCCCTCCTCATATAGAGGTTTATATAGTCAACCTCTACCCAAAGGTTATGATGTGAATGCTTATTTTCATTATCATTAGGGACAAGGGCATTATAAAAGTAGAGATTTTACCTTGAAGCACAAGATCCAAGATATTATCAATGACTAAAAGCTTAAATTTGGGGATACTCCAAAGGAATCAGGCTCACAAATTTGTGAATACCGTAAGTAAAAAATATTTACCAATCCTTTTCATTAACATTCTAATAAGAAATCAAATTTCCAAATGGCATATAACGTACATCCTCCTCCCTCACATTAGGAACACTCATTCAATGAGTTTATTGGTACTTACACGTGACATATACCTCCTATGGTTTAGAGACCTTATATTTTATTTGATGATAATAAAATTAAGGATGATGACTCTAATCTTCATTCTTTACTCATTTGAGCATATCTTTTTAAACACCCCATACACAATGTTATAATTGATAATGGTGTAATAAAAAATGTTTGCACTAGGACACCACTTACACACTTGGGTTATAATCAACATGATTTATACCCCTCCACCATATTAGTTAGATAATTTTATGAGACATTTTGTAAGGTTCTTGATGAGATTGTTTTACCTTTATAGGTTGGTCCTCAACATGTGGTTATCAAAATTTTAGTTATCTCTTCCATAAGCATATTTGATATGCTATTGGGAAGGACTAGGATACACACTCTTTTATAAGTACCATCTAAAATGCATGGGTGTGTTAAATATATTAATTTCAATTGGATAATTATAGTTTATGGAATTTTGTATGATCATCATCTTAAACAAGAGAAACTTATACCCAGACAACTAATTATCAATCCTACTAAGGCTAATTAACTGTAAAAGGGTAAGCAATAGGAAATCCCATTTAATAGACATATAGTACTTGAGACACCATTTTACTAAAGACATATAATGGATTTCACATAAACCCCATATTTTGTTACACACCATGTTTAGATATCTAGACAACATCTAAATATACAAATTAATTATATGCTAAAGAAAATGAAAGAAACACACACTCAATGATGGATTACAATAAAAACCTTATCTTATTACTCCTATTATTTCTTCATGATGAAAGAATCTTATTTTACATATGTATATCACCATTGATACTATAGTGATAAATATTACACATATACATGCTCGTCATTAACATAAAAAGATTATTACACTAGTTTCATAATGGGGATATATCTATGATAGTCTATTATATGGCATTATAGGATGATATTGTATACATAATATTTAAAAAAATTTATCATGTACTAAAAATTCGTATCTAGAAGGAACCCATCAAGTCTCAATCTCTTTGAGTGCACATCTTAAGGCTTGTACTAGGAAAGTGGTGGCAGACCATTGGTAATTCATAAGATTGTTTTCCCTTTCTCCACTTTCCATCTACAAAATTGTCTCCTAAAATAGTTTACCCTAAGATTAATATTCTCAATCTTACCCATTCCAAACATTTGACATATATTTATCCTCATTTTTATTTCCTTGACCCCCTTTCACCAGTTGACTATACTAGGTCAACTATGTCAACCATGTACAATTTTTAACCTTTGATTACTATAGAGGGTCACCTGGGTTGACCCTATACTATTTTTGGGTATTTTCACTTGATATTTTAGTTATCCCTTTGGCCAATCTAGCTTCGGACCTAGTGATTTATCTCCGAGAAACATATAGGCTTGACTGGGTCAACCCTCTACAACCAACATATTTAGAATAATTTAAGGCAAGATCCACCTATATATACAAGTTAATTTACAACAATTTTGCAAGAGAGAAGAAAAAAATAATAAGTGAAAATGAACATTTTCATATTTACCATTCTACTTGATGAATAAAGCTTATAGTTCCATACTTCCATTGGAGATATGGATCTTGTCTTGTGGAGAACTTTTTTAGATGCATAGATAGGTTGTGTAGCCTAGAGATGATTTATCTTTGTTATCCTTACATACAACAACAATATCTAGTGAATTACTTTGGCCAAGGGAGAGATTGAGGATCAGTGGGTTCATTTTTAAGGTAAGTATTCCTAACTTTATTTCTCCTTTGTAAGAGTAGATAGATAATGCAGTTATGCTTCTCTCTCATGCATTAGGAATTTGTATACATTCATGTGAGTATATGTCTTATATTCATGTTTAGTTTAGTTTTTTTCATTTTTAACCCCCACTTTGTGCTATAAGCTTTGGTGTGCAATAGATAATATTTACTTTCTTATTTATCAAAATAGAATGAATATCAAAACCCAGGAATCTTTTAGGGTTGTATGATTGTGTTAGACTATAGGATTTGGAATCCTTCCTTGCATGATTTATTGTGACAATTAATCACCTAATCAGGTTTAGTGTATCCACATATTAGTCATTCTCTCTCTTAAAAAATGTATTCCAAATTGGAAGTGAAGGTATGCTCTATCTTCTCTGAGCTAGGATTGATTTATATACATGATGAATTTTTGATTTCATACATTATAGTGAACCCAACATGAACTAAACTTTTTAGTATTTGTTCACTTTATTTCATTATTTTTCATCATTGTTTTTATCATATATTTTCCATACTAGGTCAACTATATCGACCCATCTCTAATTTATGTGCACAAGTTTTCAAGTACATGCTATTGGATCGCCTCAAATAACCCAGTACAGGTTTTGAGCTTTTCAAAATTATAGCCTAGACTAATAGTTCAACCCACTCAACCTTGTACATTTTTAGGAATCTTTTTCAACATACTAGGTCAACCCAGTCAACTTTATACATTCTAGACACTCAGTAATAGGTTTCTACAAAGCTTGATTGACCCAGTCAACCTAATTAGTATAATTTGTAAGAATATATCAAGGTTATTAAACACCAATATTCATTCTCTATATCTCTGATCCACCAAGGTTACTTTTTACCTCTCTATATATTTATTTATAGTCTTTCCTTTCATATTTTTTAGTCTTTAAAACTACCCCTTTACAGTTAACTAGATTGATCCTATCAACCTAGTTTTATGTTTTATGTGTTGTCTAGATAACTAGGTCAACTCTATCAACCCTATTTATTTTTAGACCTTGATTCTACATTATAATATTGACCTTGTCAACCCTATTATGTATTCTATGCATACACTATCGAATATATCAACAATATACCTTGTTTCAAAATTCGAATTAACCTTATATGCTAGTAATTAGCTCACACTTTCTTTTTTTGTTGCTTGCATGACTAGAATAGATCACATAGATTAACTAGGTGGTTTTTAATTAATTGTTTAGTTTCACTATTTTTTATTTTATGCACACATGACCAAGTCACAAAATCTAAACAAGCATTTTAACATTTGACTACCCAAGGCTAATCTACTTAGATTTCATCACTAAAGGGGAAGCCAACATGATGTTTTGGTCAAGTATAAAGCATGGTTAATGATATATTATATATAATCACCCATCATCCTTATCATTGTGGTGTGTGAAGTGAGGGGTTATTCCCTAATACCAATCTTGTATCATTACCACTACAGATCCCTTTCAACCCAAACTACTTGAAACTATCCTTAGATTGCCTTATAGTTCCTTGCTTATATCCAACTTCCTATCAATTTTAAAATCATATTATAATAATATAATAAACATTTAGGTTGAATAATTAGTTAGTTATTTAATTTCCAATTTGATTACTTTCTCTTTTCTCAATTGTATTTTATATTGCTAAAACTTGAATTAACTAGTGTTGGTACAAGATTTTGTGCTATGTGATTCAATTAGATTGACCAACATTAATACAATATATTGTTTTTTTCCCTTCAATTATTAATTTTAAAATTAATTTAAAAAAATTATCTTGTTTTAATTCATAATCTATTATAGGCTCCTTAATTTTCCCTATCCGTTATACTAGGTTGACCTAGTCAACTATGTACCTTTTTCTAGCCTTTATTCATTGTACTAGATCAACCTAGTCGGCCCTATACTATTTATACACCCTATTTACTCTTCTTATATCCTAAATTTACTATGTTATATCAACCTAATTGACCTTTTACTATTTATAGACCTTGTTTTTGTG
This sequence comes from Torreya grandis, assembly GCA_037957365.1. Lineage (NCBI taxonomy): Eukaryota > Viridiplantae > Streptophyta > Pinopsida > Cupressales > Taxaceae > Torreya > Torreya grandis. The sequence goes on from JARHVA010003736.1 coordinate 1,290,393, forward strand.
CTAGGTTGACCCAATCAATCAGTACTATTTCTATCATTTCTTATTACCTTTCTTTCTCATCTATATTTCTTTCCCTTCATCATGGACTTTCTACTTGATGACAATACTGAGTTTTAGTCAACATACATGATGAATTTTACCAACCTTCGTAGGGTCTCCCATAGATAGAGTAGGGATACTTTCTTGGATGCTAGTAATGTTCATATTTCCACTTGCACAATGAACTATGGGACCTCTCCTAATACCCCTTCATAGCATAATCATATCTTCTCATTAGAAAATCAACCTAAATTATAGTATACCCCTAAAATTCTCTTTTTTATCTCTAAATTTCCTCAACATCAAGGAAAAGATCCTTCTACTATTTAAAATCTTATGATTAGTGGTCAATCTGAAGAGTCTCATTCACCTACTCCTACATTCTCAACTAGATTTAGGGGTACCACTTTCTTTATTCTTAGCTTGTTCCTTCGATTATGACCCCTTCTCATACCATGACCTCTTCTTCTCTAAATATTTCCACCTCTATGCCTAGTATATCCACTAAATTGGTAGGTTCTACATCTAATGGGCCTTTTATAAGATCCACTATCCTTAATCCTTCTACTAGTGCTTCATTTTATATCCAAGGTAACCATACTTCTAGTTCTTCTTCTTCTTAACCATTCACTAGCCTATCTTTTGATACACAAGAAAAAAATTTCACTAGTGCCTCACATTCTCATAATTCATCTCAAGCTGTTATCAACACCAATAGTGGTACCCAAGCCACTAATACCACCTCTAATTCTTATAATAATACTAATCAAACACATCAACTATTGTTAAAAACACCCAATCAAATGAATAACTTTTAAGCTCCTAACAAAATCAAATGATGAGAATGCAAAACCACCTTCTCCATATTCAAACTCATCCTCAACCAATGGCTTGGGGCACACATAACTAGAATGTTCCCCCCTCCTCTTCAATATTCTCAAGACAATCTCATTCATCAAGCTCGTTTGGTAAAAAAAAACATTAAGCATATCTAAACTGAACCTCTCACTACTCAAATTTATAACATTGATATAGGAGGTATCACACCTACAATTTAATTAATGGATCAACTAATCCCACCCTTCATCTTAATAAATTTAGAAATATTTATAAATATTGGGCCAAATTGAACATCTTTTCTGCTACCAAACTCTTAGACAAAACTCTCATATAGATGCCTTGGATTGGTACAACAAACTTAAAACTCATTAAATTACTAGTTTGGAGGATTTAATGAATTATTTAGTTCAAGAATTCCAAACTAATTATCTTCCTAAAAAAACTTTGGCCCATTTCATAAATTGTAAACAATTCTAAAATAAAACTGCTCAAGCCTTTTTTAAAAAGGTGGTAAACTTTATCAATTAAATGTGAACATAACATGGCTAATGATAATATTTTCCATCTCTTTACCAATGACATTTTTTCTAAACTTTAATATTGGGTTTGCTCTCTCTCTCTCTCTCTCTCTCTCTCTCTCTCTCTCTCTCTCTCTCTCTCTCTCTCTCTCTCTCTCTCTCTCTCTCTCTCTCTCTCTCTCTCTCTCTCTCTCTCTCTCTCTTCATGTACATTAGAAGAGGCTATTGACCAAGAAAAATGACAAGATTTTCTTATGCATTAATTTGAGCCACCCCAACCTTCTGTAGCTACTCATATCTTACTTAAGAACAAACATCAAAATATTACCAATGATGGTGTTATATATTCTTATGAAACCATTCAAAATGTTCAAGCTATAATTCCTACTCCTTCGTCGGAACTAGATCCCCCTTCTCAATAATATACCAATCCTCACTTATCTTCAACAAAAAAAAATAATTTTCATAAACCTCTATCCTTGGATGAATTTATTAAGCATCTACCTAGGCCTCTTCCATAATAAATTGACCTTATCCATCCTATGAAATCCTGGTATGATCCTAACAAGTTTTGCTGGTTTCATGCTAGTTGGGGTCATTCTCATGAGAGCTGTAGACAAATTCATAATTTAGATATGGAATTTCTTCTTGGTCCTAATTTTGATCATGATTCTATCATTTGAAAGTTTCAACAAGCTTATGAAATAAATTTTAAGGATTATAAATCACATGATAAAACTCAATCCTTGAACCAAGCCAATGCTCATTTGTCTATCTACAAAGACCCTCTTCCTAATCATCAAACTATCCAAGAAAATCAAGACAATACCAACCATTCTACCAATAATATAGAAATTCTTGTTGAACCTATTTCTAAAGAGAATGTGGTTAGCATGACTAATATGTAAAGGGTGATTGCTTTTATCAATTCCCAAACTATCTACACCCCTCCATCTCAAACATATCATGTTATCTAATATTCTTCCCTAACTCATTTAAATGAGTTGGGAAAAGATGACCTTATTACTTTTGATGATCCAATTTTTTTACTCTCCCTTGTATAACACTTCATATTCTATTTCTACCACTATTCCATCATCTTCTAACACTAATGATACTTAAATTTCTACTTACACTTCTTCTATCAATTCTCAAAATCAACCTGAACCAGTTACTTCATCATCACAACATAATTTAAAACCTTATTCTACACCTGATTCTTATCAACAAAAATTCCAGTGTACTTTATCTCCTACTTTCAAGACCTCCTTAATCATTATCCACTTATATCTAACAAAATTATTATGGGTTATGATGAGTGGGATCCCATTACAGAACTCACTAATCTACCATCTTAGATTTTGTTCCTTGAGCATATGAGGATTTCTACATGTCATATAAATCATCTTATCCAACTATTATTTGAAATGAATTCCCCTCATCCTCCCCTAACAGGATGGGAGGAAACTTTATTTAGATTTGAGGATAGTATATTACAATAATTTGAAGAGATGTTTATCAATGTTAATGAAACTATGGACACTTCTCTCTCCTTAAAATTTCATATAGCTTCTATGATTCTTGATGAGATTTTACTTTGTGAAGATGATCTTCCATTATTTATTAGTGTACAAATAGGTGAAGTCCAAGTTAAGTAGGCATTTATTGATGAGGGTTCAATCACCTATATTTCCTCTCTTGACTTCATTAAGATACTTGGATATTCAAAATGCAATCTCAAGTCCACATGTAGTACCTACTAAAGATATGATATAAGGCAAATGCCTCGTCTAGGTTGTGTGTAGCTTCCCATTACTATCCCACCTATCACTTTCCATGTGAAGGTGATGATCTTTAACATTCCCATTTATTATAACATCTTGCTTGGTAGGTCATGGACTCACCATATGAGATTTATTTCTTCTTTCACCTGCCAATGAGTTAAATTCCCTCATAATGGAGCCATTTATAGGATTTAGTGTGACAATAATCCTTGAAATTTTGTATAATTCCAAGACTGTGGTGTCTTAAAGATTCTTACTCATGAACCTTTACTCAACATTCCATTTTGTGAGTCTTATCATATTAACTTTACTATTAATTCAACTCAAGGTTATAATGGGCATCCTAAACTCATCAGTAAAATTACCCCTAAAATCATAGAATCTGATGATGATGATTTTGATGATATTCAATTAAAGATTAATAATTTCAATCTCTCACCTCACCTCATCTCCCAGTTTCCTACTTCCTTATAGCCTTGTTCTTGTAAACCTCATTGTGATGACATTCCCATAGTCTTGACCAAGAATCAAAATTCTATTTATTAGTGTAGGTTTTTATTTTTCCCTATTATTTAATTAGGGAAATTATATTTTTGTGCATACATGGAGTTTTCCTACATTCATGGGATAGGCTAGCTTATGTGGAGATGTGTGTCATAGATGTGTCATAGGTGTCATAAGAATGTCATAAGTAACTCCATTGATGGGAGTTACTTCTCTATTCTTAGCACCTTGTCACCACCTTTCATGGAGGAGTTACAGTCTATTCTTGGGGTGTCTTGACCACCTTTTGTGGAGGAGTTACTTACGTGCTCTCCTATATGTATTCTTCACTTTGGCCATCTCATGTTAATCAGATATTGGGTTTTCTCCTATTTTGTCTTGTGCAATTTATCTTCTTGTATAATTTCAAATTACTTTAGCATCTATGTGGTATGCACTTGCTTCATCTTGTGTGATCACGTCTCCATTGCATTTGCATTATTCAAATTCTGGCAATAACTCTGATATGGTATTAGAGCCACCCCGATAATCATGTGTCTGGTTATTCTATTAGTTTATTCTAAAATTCTTACTTTGCTTTCTTAGTTTTTTTGTTTAACTCGGTTGCATTTGAGAGTTTTGGTAGAGTTTCTTGAAAACTCATGCAAATCCATACAGAAATCTATTAAAAAAAACTATTTCCATTGAGTTTCATTCAGATCTCCCTTTAGATAACTGAGTTAAAATTTGCCAAGACATCTTGTATAGATCTGTTGTCGCTTCAGCAAAGGCAGTAGAATTATTTTTTGGTCATTCTGCAGGAAAAGAGAGATCTCTGCACATTTAGTTTTTGCTCTTGGATGCCACTTTCAGCTTGGGGCATCTCTCCAAGAAGCGCTTTTGCATGTGGAAATCCATGTGAGGCATCTGGTAGGGTGAGATATGCATGGAGCAAGACTCCAGCAAGGCAAAATGTAGCTGTATGACATCCAGTGCGTAGTCTTTGAGCATCGCATTTCCTTCTATTGAGGCTAACTTTGACGGCATTGCTGTCTGCATAGCGTTGCTATCTATGTGGAATTGCAATGTTCAGATGCCACCGTGATGTTTTTTTGGGAGGGGGAAAGCATGGGCATTGCTGCCACATTGATAATGATGGCTGACTCACCTTCTAGCTTGCCACCCTTCAGACCTTTTTTGGTTTCTAATGCCCATTTGGTGGGCCCAGCCTCTCTTGCTAATTAGTAAATTTGCTTTTGATAATTATCTGATCTTAAATCAGTCATTTTATTTTTTGAATTAAAGTCAAATTGGAAATTAGCATTCAAAAAAAAAAAAAAGCAAATTTTTAAGGTTTTCAAAACTTGTATCTTCAACTTACAAAGACGAAGGGTGAGGCCCGAGTCGGCAAGAGGTCAATTCCCCCTCAAAAAAACTTCCTTTGGATTCCTTGCTCTGTGTCAAGTCCAATGAGTGGTTGGAAGGCCACTTTCTCTCTTAAAACATGAATTTTTTTAATGGTTTAGTGCTATTTTTTGCAAAAACACTAGTTTACGGGAAATTCAATCTTTAATATCTTGCAAACAGTAGCTCATATTTGGGTGAAATTTTATGCAAAAGTGTTTGTGATTCAATTATCCACAGTGTAGGCTTTTTATTTGTCAAAAATTCACTACTTTATAAAGTGCCAAAAATTTGGGTCTCGCTGGATGCATTTTCAGCTGAGTCTGACATCCTGTTTACTTAAGTCTTACACTGATTGCTCTTAGATGCATTCTTAGCTAAGATCGACGTATTTTGAGTATGCACTTACATATTTGGGGGGGTGTGATTTATTTTCACAACATGCAAATCTTTGCTTTCATTCTCCTTTTTGCATAATTTCACAACTTACAATCAACACAACTTCACCTAAATCAGCTTAAAATGGATTATTTTCAACTTAAACCCCTAAAAACCCTTCAATTATCATGAATGGAAGGTTAAAATTTCAATCATTCTTAGAATCAAAGGGTTGTATAGGATCACCATGGGTACTGAAGTAAAACCTAACACTGATGCTGAAAAGGTCAAGTGGTACAACCGTAGTGATGAAGCCTATGGACTACTGAGCTTGTCCATGTCTCTAGAAATTCTCTTCCATTTAGAAACCTCCAATACTCCCAAAGACATATGGGACACCCTAGAACTCTTATTTGGGAAGCTTGATGAGATGAGAGGTCATGAGCTCGAAAATGAACTCATAAGTCTAAGTCTTAGCAACTTTGACACCCTACAGGACTTCTTCACTAAGTTTAAGGCCCTTAGATTACAATTGAAATAATGCGAGATAGAGAAGAAAGATGATCAACTCATCCTTTCTATTCTCGCAAAGTTAGGTCCAAGCTATTTAGTCTTTTTCTCCACTTTCCATGCCACAAAAAATGCCCTTGGCACTACATGGAAAATGCCTTCTTTGGATTCATTCATTGCCAACTTGACTAGGGAGCAAGATAAACTGATCCAAATGGGTAAAATGAAGTCTAATCGACCCTAAGCTTTGATATCTAGAAATGGTAAGGATAAGACTTCAACAAAGGAGAAGAAGAAAAAGAACAAGGACTAGGAGAAGAAGAAAGAAAACAACAATCCTGCCAAAAACAACACTGAGTCTTCCTCTTCCAATGCTAAACCTAAGAAGGAGAAGGTTAAGTGTGCATATTGTAAAAATATAGGGCATGATGAACATAAATGCATGAATAAATAAATAGATCACTTAACTCATCTTCTATAGAAGCACAACATAGGTGTTCCTGAGTTCATCAAGCAGAACTCATCTACCTAAGATTCTACCAAGGAAAAAGGCAAGGGTAAGGATAAAGAAAAGGGCAAGGCCCTTATAGCAATTGAAGCTTCTACAACATCATGGGTCATTGATTCAGGTGCTTCTCACCACATGGGCTCTTCATTAGTTGAGTTTTCATCTTTAGAGCCTTTTAGCATGACTTTAATCAGTTTGGGTGATGACACATTAGTTTCTGTTATAGGGAGAGGGTCAGTTGAAATGGAAGGAGGAACATTCAATAATGTTCTAAGTGTTCCTTCTCTTTAAACCAATCTCCTATCAGTGTACCAAATCACTCACATTAGTCAGGGCATGAGAGTTGAGTGTTCACTAGATTCAGTGGCTATCTAGGAATTGCATAGTGATACTACAGTGGCATTGGGTAGGGCAGATCACCAAGCAAGGTTATACACCTTCTCACATTTTGCACCAGATTATTCTCCAACAACATTGCTGACTCATTCAGATGAAGTTAGAAAATTGTGGCATGAGTGGTTTGGCCACCTTAACTACCGCTACCTTGAACAACTTTTCAAAAATGACATGGTCATTGGCTTGCCTCGTGTCTAATTCTCAAAAGGACTGTGAGGGGTGCTCCCTTGGGAAGCATCTCGAAGCAAAATTTAACAAAGGCAAAGCTTGGAGGGCTTCACAACCTTCAGAGTTAGTCCATAGTGATGTATCGGGACCCTTTCCCAAACCATCTTTCACAAGGGCCAAGTACATCCTCACTTTAATTGATGATTTCTCTAGGTACACTTGGATATATTTTCTCAAACAAAAGTCTGAAGTGTTTGAAAATTTTCTAGACTTTAAGGCTATTATTGAGAAATAGAGTGAGAAATCAATCAAGGTTATTCAAATTGATAATGGAGGGGAGTATGTTAGCATCAAGTTTGAATAGTTTTGCACCACAGAGGGGATTGATTTACAGTGCACAGTCACTTACAGTCCTTCACAGAATGGGGTTGCAGAATGCAAAAATAGGTTCTTGAAAGAGATGGGTAGCTTTATGATTCACTCCAAATCCTTAGCACCATAGTACTGGGCTGAAGTTATCAATTATGCTTGCTACATTCAAAATAAGTTTCCTCATAAAGCTTTAAAAGGGATAACACCCTTTAAAGCTTGGCATAAAAGGAAACCTGATGTTGAGCACCTTAGGGTTTTCAGATCCCCATCCATGGCCCACATTCTGAATGAGAAAAAAAAAGCTATGGAATGTCAGTCCAAGCCTTACATCTTTGTAGGATATCTAGATGGTATTAAGGGGTATCACCTTCTAGATCCAGTCACTCATGAGTTGTTCATTGAGAGAAGTGTCCATTTTTATGAGAGTCCTAGAGATTCAACACTTGATACTTCTTATCCCTCATCAAATCTACTTCTTCATGATGATTCCCCATCAGATTTAGATCAACCACAACAGGTTCTCAAGCCAGAGACATCTTCTTCTTCTTCAAGTTTAGAGAGTGAGGACAGTGATGTAGAGTCATCCACCTCTAGTCAGTCAAAGGATGAGGAGTTAACACTTGACTCGCCCACTTCTGGGCCACTTTGGGCGAGACAAACATTTGAGAGTGTTGGCACTTAGGCAAGAGATCTTGTAGATGATAGACGTACTAGGGGGGATTTTCAGAGAGATCCACATGTCTTCTTTGCTTCAATTTCATATCCATAAATGTTTCAAGAGGCATCGATGGTACTTGAGTGGGATAGTGCTATGGAGGAAGAATATTCTTCCTTAATCAAAAATCACACTTGGGATTTGACTTCACTTCCTAAGGGAAGAAAAATGGTTTGATGTAGGTGGATATATCAGACCAAGTTTGTAGTAGATGGGTCAGTTGATAAGTACAATGCGTGATTGGTCACCAAGGGTTTCTCATAGGTGGCAGGCATTGACTACTCAAAGACCTTTGCACCCATTACAAATATGACTTCTATCTGACTCACCTTGGCTATTGCTGCAACACATGGTTGGGATGTGCACCAGATGGATGTGAAGAGTGCCTTTCTTCATGGAGACCTTGAAGAGGAGATCTACATAGAGCAGCCACCATGATTTTTTTAGGATTTTTCCTTGGTATGTAGACTTAGGAAATCTATATATGGCCTCAAATAGGCCCCTTGGGCATGGTACGCCAAGATGGATTCCTTCCTTCTCACAGCGGGTTTTCACTAGGTGTCATTCTGACCCCAATGTCTACTTCTTACGGCAGGATGATTCGCTCCTAATTTTGGTTTTATATGTTGATGACCTTTTTATCACCAGGAGATCTTCATCAGCTATTGCAGTTTTGAAGGCATCTCTCTAAGATAGATTTGACATGACAGATTTGGGTTTGTTTCACTACTTCCTTGGCATTGAGATCTCACAGTCAGATTCAAGGATTTCTCTTGCACAGCCTAAGTATGCTCTTGAATTATTGTCTCGGTTTCACATGGTTGATTGCAAGCCATCTATGACTCCTTTTCTATTAGGAGTCAAGCTTGAGGCTGACTATTCTTCACCATTGGTTGATGCCACTTGGTATCAAAAACTTGTTGGTAGTATCATCTACTTGATTCATTCCAGGCTCGACATATCATATACAGTGGGACTTGTCTCCAGATTTATATAGGAACCTCATGAGCTACATTGGAAAGTAGCTAAGAGGATCTTGCATTACATATAAGGTTCACATAGATATGGGATTCATTTCAGATTTGGCATAGAGGTTGACTTGGTTGGATATACATATTCAGACTGGGTTGGTGATTCACAGACTTATAAATCCACTTCTGGTTATAGTTTCTCTCTAGGTTGTGGTCCTATTAGTTGGTCTAACAAGAATCAGAATGTTATTGATATATCATCCATAGAGGTAGAGTACAAGGGAGTTGTTAATGTAGTTATTGAGGCTATTTGGCTTCAAGGGATACTTTTTGAGTTTGGCATTCCTATCAAGAAGCCCATCATCATTTATTGTGACAACTAGAGTACCATTCAGATTTGCAGGAATCCAGTTTAGCACTAGGAGACCAAGCACATAGAGATTCACATGCATTTCATTCAGGAGCTTATTCATAGTCAGGTCATTGACTTGATATTTTGCTAGTCTTCAAAGCAGGTTGTAGACATCTTCACCAAACCTTTCATTGAGAGCAAGTTCATTCATCTATGAGCTCTTCTTGGGGTGTGGTTGACATCTATAGTAACATCATCTTCAAGGTGGGGGGCACTAGCCTCTTCCTTTCTTTTATGTCTCTCTTTGGGGGGGGGGAGTTTTTTCCTACAAGTTTTCTCCTTTTCTTTATCTTATGGGAGATTGCATTTGTACATGGGTACCTCATCAGGCCTAGTTGCCGGGACCCATTTTTTATTTCCACACTGCCCACCTAAGCTACGCTTATGGGGTGGTATTAGTGTAGGTTTTTATTTTTCCCTATTATTTAATTAGGGAAATTATATTTTTGTGCATACATGGAGTTTTCCTACATTTGTGGGATAGGCTAGCTTATGTGGAGATGTGTGTCATAAGCTAGCCTATTCTTGGGGTGTTTTGACCACCTTTTGTGGAAGAGTTACATGCTCTCTTATATGTATTCTTCACTTTGGCCATCTCATGTTAATCAGATATTGGGTTTTCTCCTATTTTGTATTTTGCAATTTATCTTCTTGTATAATTTCAAATTACTTTAGCATCTATGTGGTGTGCACTTGCTTCATCTCGTGTGATCACATCTCCATTACATTCACATTATCTGGATTCTAGCAACAACTCCGATACTATTCACCACACTTCCTCTAATTATAAGGTCATCCCTACTTATGTCATTGATATTCACACCCTATATTATGATGATGGTTATTCCCTAGATGATCTATTTTTAAGTAGTCTTGTTCAGGTTTGTGAAGCCAAGATTGTCTGTTATCATTCTTCTTTACTTGAGAATTTTTGTGTATCTTCTTGTCTTCATTTATAGTTCCTAATTTTAGTATTTTTCCTCTTTATCATAGGGTATATATGGCTCCAAAACCTCAAATTTCTTAGGATCCTCTTAGGAGTATGCTCATGGATCATGATATGACTGGGCCTTACCATTTTTCTAGGTACCCTTATCAACATAATTGGCTTACTCCTAAGATTAGTGCTACACTTCTAAGACTTTATATAAATCCAGCTCCTCCCTCAATAGAGCCATAAAATAAAACCCATTCCCACTCACACTATATTTGAGCCTCTTCCTACTCCTACTATAGTTAAGCATGTTCCCACCCCTACTCTTGCTAAGCTTACCCCTACTTTTCATCCAATTTCTCCTTTTGTTTAGCCTAATTTTATTCATTCTCCACCACCACCTTCCCTTGGTGATGGTTTTATTCCCTTACCTTAGATGGGTCCATTTCCCACCAAATGGGATAACAAGTCTTCTCCTACTTCTTCCACTCCTATTACACCTTCTTCTATGAGTGCTTCTCCTACGACAACTCACAATTATATATGTTACTTCCATGGGACTTATAATCATTATTCTACCCATTTTTGCAATTTATGAAAACATATTGATACTTTACATCCTTCCTCTCCTTTTTTATACAAATCCATGGCTCCCTCAAATATTCTACCTGAATATATACCTAAGTATGGTGAGGTGTAGTGTTTTTGGAACTCATCACATTGATCATTGATACATCCTTAAACAATACCTTAAGGATCACCTTATAGCTATTCTTGAACCTTCTTTCAATCCTCCCATAGGTCATCCCCATAATAAGGATTCTATTTTTTCTTCCATGGCTCCACCTCTAGTGGTTCCATCCCCTCCTATGGTCCCTTCATCACCTTATGTGCATCCACCCATGATTCCTTCACTTGTGAACCTTCCCTCACCTATGGATTTTTCTCCACTAATGATTCCTACATCTCTTATAGATCCCACTACCATGAATTCTCCCAAATATCCCTTACCTAATTTCCCTCCTCATCATGATCCATTGAGTATTCCTACTTTTTCAGTTGAGGAGATTAGAAGAAAAATATTTTCCCAATTTTCATTGAAGATTGATGAGATATTAGCTATATTTTGTATCCATCTTTATAGAGATTTATTTGATGTCTTGGATAATGTGTCTGGGTATATTTATGAATATTAATGAGAAAATGAATGGTTATTTTACATTTACATTTTGATTTGAATTGTATTCCAATTTTATTTTTATCTATTTGTTATATCATTTGACATTGTGTCAAATTCATCTTTTTCTTATATAGTGATTTTACCTTTTGTACTATATCTTTATTATATTATCATATGATTGTATTTTTTTGTAATGTTTTTTTATCTTTATTTCTTGATTTTTTATCAAAACTCTCTTCTTGTGTTTTTATGATTGTTTGCTTTCTTATCTCTATTTTTCATAGTTAATTATCATTGTGACTTGGTTATACAAACCCTATTCCCTTTTGTCTTTTTCTCCTTTTACCATGTGATTAGTTAGCCAAAAATCCATCTCATTATAATATCCTTTCACCAATCCACCTTTTGATCTCCTTTTTTCCTTCTTCCTTTTTTGTAAACTAACCATATACATGGTTGAGTCTTGAGATCACATGCTAGTTCATTGTTAAGCCTAAGCATCCTAGTCAGTTTTTATCTTTGGTTACTTATCTTCCTTTATCCTTAGAATAAATCTCATTCATTTGTATCGTTACATCTCTCATGATTGGTAATTATAAATCTATATGGAGGAGGAATTTTAAAAATTCATAAAAAGTTAAAAGCTAAATCATTTTACAAAAGGTAACAATATAAAAGGCAAAAATATTCTTGAAAGTAAAATCACATTGAAAGACATGATTCAAAGCATATTTCCTTCTTCTATTTGAAGCCCAAACTCCAAAATTAGCCTCATGATAGAGCCGAGGTCCTTTGGGGAATAGTAGGCTAGTGGATTAGAAAAGGAGAATAAAAAATCATGTAGTGCTACCTATTTTCTCATGTAATTACCCAATCTTCATAGCATACCAACATATCTATAAGGGGTCATAAGGAATAGAGAAAACATCATGGGAAAGTAGGTCAATTTTACCTTTTCTTGTACCAATATACCTTCATGAGATGATCTTAGTATCATGCTTATATGCTGACAAAGCTTTGTGTCCAAAGCAAACAGGTTTCCTTTGCACATTGATGGTTGTTAGTCACTTAGTGTCTTCTCATGTTCTTAGTATACCACTTGTCTCCTAAGGTATTCTAATAATATGCCTACATTATGCTTTTTATACTCCCTTTTCAATTCCCTATGTCTCTCATATTTATTTTTGAGAAATATTGTTTTGTATATTGATCAATCCCCTTAGGATTTCATTTGTTATTTTATTTGTAAGACCACACATAGGACCTAGTGTTCCTCACAAATTACAAAATTTTTCATTCCTATTACCCACATCCTTTATTACTAGATTTTATCTATTTATTCCACCCTAGTGGTGTTATCTTGATGAGTTTATTCATAATACTATGGATAGGACCCAACATTCCTCATAAAATTTTCCAATAATTCAAGTCACAAACAAAATTGCATGTGTCAAATATGAGATAAGATGTGATTAATTATGAATTTATACAACATTAACATGATTCCAAGCTTGATTTAGTGTGTTTTATGCTTACTTTATTTCTCTTTCACTTTTATCTTCTTATTTTCCAAGTGCATGTAATAATACAACCATTGATTTATTTTTTCATACTTCCTAGCTTGAATTAGTGTGATAAACTTAAGACCAACCCTTTGCCAATTTTTTTTTCTCTTATACTTACCAACACGATTTAGTATAATTTATTGACTTAACGAAATTGTTTTTATACCATTTGTTCCCTTTTACATACCTTCCATTTTATTACATTGTTTTCATACTTCCCAATGTGATTTAATATGATTTTGCTTGTTTTAATTTGGTGCAAAAATATTTCACTTTGGTTTTTTTTTTTTTTTTACCATATTGTTTTACCATCCTTTGGTTCTTTATACTTAGTCATTTTATTATTATTACACATTTCCAAACTTGAAATAGTGTGTAGTACATTTTTGATTGATTATATTTTACCAAGTCCTTTTTGCCTATTTATTTTCACCCATGTATGTGTTTTACATAATGCTAGAAAAGAAAACACATCTCATATATTTATTATAACATATAAAATAACAACTAAATACATGTGCTAGAAATAAATATATCCAAAGCATCTACAACCACAACCATAATGATGACAACATACATAATCAACATCAATATGCCAAAGTGATAAATCATATATATATCATGAGTTTTTGATACAACAAGTGCAACCATATACAATGTTCCAGCTTTATGGTTGGGCTCCATCCTATTTATCTCATGGCTTAGCCATCCTACCTACTGAATCCTTGGTCTTACTCTTCCAAACAATAGAATGTAAATAGGTCATTCGAGATCGTAATCCCTCTACCTATCCCTATAGGTGCACTACTTGAACCTGTGCCTGTGCCAATTGGGTAAGGGTTGTTGTAAGTTCTGATGTCATGTACATCACTATATCAAAATACACAACTCTCTCCTCTACCAAGGCCTACCATGATTATTTCTCACCTACACTCATCTCTACTAGTTTCTACATCCTCTCTCTCTATGCTTATATCTACTTCAATGCCTCTCCAAATAATCTAAAATATCTTACCTAAGTTGGGGTAGATGGTATACTGGGGTACTCTAATGTAGTAGGGACATATGGTTATAGAGTTTCATTCAATATGTCATGGAGTGCTCCCCTCATAAGGGACCCCCATCTCTCTTCTTCATCCTTAGCTACACCTATAAAATCACACTTAGATAGTTATTAGATCATTTTTATATCTCATAATATCTATCTATCTCTAGTTTATATTTCAAAACAAAAAATTAAGAAATAATTTAATCATCTTTATTACCTATTTGTGTCTCACCACTATGGTCTCACCATCCATGTGACTGCCTAACATAGTCTCTCCATATGTATAGCCTCCTAACACATCCTTTGTAGGTTAGGTCCTCAGTATAAATCTAGTTTTCATGGCTCATGCCCACCTCAATCTAAGCCCTAGTGGCCTCTCTATCATCCACCATTACTCTAGATCACCTACAAGGTCATTAGGGATGGTGATAGTCTCTACTCTCTCTTACTCCTCCTACCTCCATTGATGTTTTGTCATTGATGGTCATTATTCATTTCACTATGGAGCTAGTTGTATTTTATCTAGTACCTTTTCATCCACACCCCTCTCCTATTTCTCTACTCCTTATCATGTTCACTTAGTCTATGGTCACTCATAATATGGTCTAAGCATCAACCTAATCACTATTGGACCTAGTCCCCTCTTCACCCATGGATCTCTCACATGTTGAGCCCATTGCTTGGGCATCAATATCAGTACAACTAGATGAGGTAAGCCCATTTATCCTAGTACCCATACCACTATATGTGCCTCTCTCTATTAGGTATAGTGTCTAACTACCTCTATCCTCAGTGTAGTTAGTACAACTATGTCCCATCTCAATTATGTAGTCATTATGTGCCCATTTTTCCACCACATTATGTTTATTCATCTCACCATTTATAATTCTAGCACATGGGGCATAACCCATACTAACTGGTCCTTTCTCCATCTTTTCATTCAAGGTGACCTATCATTGACCACATGAGGCAACCCAATTGGTTGATACATAGGAAACCTCTCATATATCCAAACCATCAGTAATATGATCAGCCTGTATTACTCGGTCTTATCAATTTTTTACCTCTAGCTATCACCTCATACATATCATGTACAAGCTAGACCCAAATTATAGAACTAAGATCATATAGTACTCTCTCCTATAGGATCATCTTGCTTAAGGCTACCATGAATAGTGGTACCTTACCATCTGACTTGTGACACAGCACTCACTGTATCACAAGCCCTATCATATATTTATAAATATAAAAATCTATGATATATATATGTCAAATATGATGACTCTCCTACCCACCAATATTGTCTCTAAGCCTATAGATAACATAGCTAAGGTTCTCCATGTTGTCTAATATCCCTATAGTTATTGATGCTCCTATTATCGATAACCCTAGGATGGCATGTACATCCTCTAGAGTGATAGCCACCTCTACCATCTTCCCATCCACCTCCCATTTGAAGGTGTTAGTTATCCACTCCCAACATCCCAATAACATGATTAATAGATCAGTACTTAGAAGAATCCTACACATATCAACTATCCCTCTTAGGCTTACAAATACTAGTATAGTTATATCTCCAATCATCAAGCACTCTAGTAGATTTGGTAGCCATGATGCATCTACCAATCACTAGAATCTAGGTCATCCCTAAAATCAGGAAATAACAAAATATGTATTAGATCCTCCATGTCATGTATAGTCAAAATACGTTCTTTTCAAAAAATTTAATAAGAATAAGCCTAAACTATAATTTATTCATTTTTACCTATTTTTAGCCTACTTGATCCTTATTTCCCTTACTTGGTCATTTTGGGCCATTCTATCCTTCTTTTAACCTTTTGCATGTATTTTCATACCATTCTAGTTCTTTGGTCAACCTAGTTTGACCAAAATTTCCCTATTTTTGACCTAGTTAACTTAAAAATCTAAGTCAACCCTCTTATTTTCACTCCCTAGTAAAAAGTTATCATTATGGACTTTTAAGATTAGTTGGAAAAACTGTACTAGGTCAGTAGTCTATAAAACATTTAGGGTTAGCACAAACATACTTGGTCAGTAGTGTGGATTTTGCTCATTTTCAGCCTATTAGGTTGATTGGGTTGACCCAATTGTTTTTCCCTACCAATCCCTTGCATTTTCTTAAAAAAGTGAATTCTCATAGTTTTATCCCTAATTCCTTCAAACCCATGTCCCATATTGGTTTTTACTACCTATATAATCTAATTTGGCATCATTCTAACATCTAGAAATGCTTAAAAATATTTTTTTCTAAAAATACACTTAATTCATTAAAATGCTCCAAAAATTGACTTAAGATTCATAGTTGTATACTTGTAGTGCACCTGTTACTATTCCTATAGGTCTCCCTCATCTATCTTGACATATCCTCACCATCCTAGCTTGTTTGGTCTCCAGAGCACTTTTTCTCTCTTTCACAAGTCAAAATAACCAAATGACTTGTCTTTCCCCTATTTAAAAACACCTTTTCAAAATTCAAATCTTTCAATTATTTTCCAATTGATTCTTTGTTTTATCTATATATTTATTTCTAATCATCCACTTTTAAAACCATAAAATGCATTGGATTCATGATGATGTAGAGAATCATTTCCACTATTATATGCCTTTTTAAAAAAAAAATGATTTTCAGTTATTTTTACACTAATTTCTATATGTTTTCCTAGTGTTTTTCACATTGGACACCTTCATATCTTTTGAAATATATTAATTTATCTAAAACATTAAGGTAAGTAAAGGTATGTGCTTTCCAATTCTATCCTTTCATTTATTTTATTTTCTACTTACTGCAGTTTACTTAGCTTCAGCATTACGTGTTATCATGTTCTATTTCCTAAAGCACCATCCTGTGTTTTACTTACATGACACGTGATGATATTTGATTGGGGAATATGTATACACATAATATTTTTAAACTTTTATCACTTATTGACACTTTGTATCTTGAAGGAACCCATCGAGTCTCAATCTCTCTGAGTGCATACCTTAAAGTGTACACCAAGAAAGGTGTGGGAAAACAATTGGTGCTTCATAAGATTGTTTTCCCTTTTTATACTTGAAATATAACACTTGTGTCCTAGAACCATTTACCCTAAGCTTATTCTTCTCAATCTTACCCATTCCAGACATTTATCATATCATTATCCTCCTTTTTCTTGCCTTTACCCCTTTTCACCAATTGATTGTACTAGGTCGATTGGATCAACCTTGTATAGTTTTTAGCTTATAATTACTATATAAGGTTGAATGGGTTGACCCTATACTATTTTTGGGTGTTTTCACTTAAGAGTTTTTTATCCCTTTGGCTAACCTAGCTTAGATACTAGTGATTTATCTCCCAAAAACATACAAGGTCGATTGGGTTGACCACATATAATTGACATATTTGAAAGGATTAATGAAAATATTCACCTTTATATACAATTTCATTCCATCCATTTGGTAAGATAAAATCAAAGAGGAATAAGTGAAAATGAACATCTTCTTACTAACCATTCTACTTGAAAAATAAAGATTAGGGTTCCATACTTTCTTTGGAGATA
Source organism: Torreya grandis (assembly GCA_037957365.1). Taxonomy (NCBI): domain Eukaryota; kingdom Viridiplantae; phylum Streptophyta; class Pinopsida; order Cupressales; family Taxaceae; genus Torreya; species Torreya grandis. The sequence goes on from JARHVA010003736.1 coordinate 1,308,178, forward strand.
TAGATCTTGTCTTATGGAGAAGCCTTTTCGATGCATAGATAGGTTGTGTATCCTTGATATTATTTGTCTTTGTTATCCTTACATACCACAACAAGCTCTTGTGAATCACCTTGGCCAAGGGAGATATTGAGGCTCGATGGGTTCATCTTCAAGGTAAGTATTTCTAACTTTATTTATCCTTTGTAAGAGTAAATAGCTAATACATTTGTGCTTCTCTCCCATGCATTAGGATTTTGCATACATTGACATTATTATATTTCTTCTATTCATGTTTAACTTAGTTTATTTTTTTAATCCCCACTTTATGCCACAATATTTTACATGCACTAGATTAGATTTACTTTATTTTTTATTATAATAGAGTGAATATCAAAACCTAGGACTCTTTTAGGGTTGTTTTATGATTGTGTTAGACTATAGGCTTTTTAACCCTTCATATCATTATGTATTATGACAAGTGATCCTCTAATCAAGTCTACTGGATCCCCATATTGGACATGCTCCCACCTAACAAATGTATTCCTAATCAAAAGTGTAGGTTTGTTCTATCTTCTCAAAGTTAGGATTGATTCATAGAAATAAATTTTTGATAGCATAAAAATATTTCCTCTTTAAAAATTTCAAAAATACCAAAAAAAAATAAAAACATTTAAAATTTTAAAAACATTTTTGACACCTACATGTTTCACTAGCTCTTTGGCATCTATGAGTTAGTTCTATGTTGATGGATGGTATATTTAGTTATTCCTACATACACACACATGTGTCAAAATTATATTTGAGTTTGATATAGGCATAAAAAAATACATAATCTATTCCTATGTTAGATTTTGGTCCTTCCCTCTAATCATGTCATGTAAACATTGGGGGCATCTGTTTCTTTGATTTTGATAGACACAAGTTATGTGATTCAATGATAACTCTACATTATCATGTTTGAGCTTACATATGTACTTATAAATGTGTTTATCCATGATTATATATTACATAAATTACTTTATATGATATAAAATTGACATTTATTTCCTAACACACTTGATCCATGGGCTACTATGACATGTTTATGTTGGTTGTTTATGTTTTTATTTTATGCACTTCCTTGAGTGTCTTTCCTTATTATTATATTAATTGTTCAATAATTTTAATATGATGATTTTATTACAACCCTCATGCCTATGTATTACATGTGCATATTCAATGGTTTATTATATATAAATTTAAATATGTCATTCTTTCTTTCATGGACATTTGACTAAGTTGTGTCCCTTTGATTGTGTGGCATTTGAGCATGCCTTTTATTTGTAGTCTATTTAGACCATTGCATTTTGAATTGATTTTGAGTGTTATTATGTGTGTTTTTTTTTATTTTTGAACTTGTAATATTACTATCTAGATGTTTCCATGATCTTTATCATGCATCTTAGGCAATCATGTGATCACATTGGTTCCATGTGCTTTAATGTTATATCTACCTAGACATTTTCCATTCTATATGTTACATTGTTACATTTACAAGTTATATAGTTGTATTATAAATTTGAGGTGTGGTAACTACTAGTTCCTATCTTTCCATCACCTCAAAAGGGGCACATATTAGTGGGGGTATGCCATAAAGGCATGTTCTCCACATTTGGCATAATTTCAAATTTAGTGGGGGATTGATTTAGAACCATGTTATCCAAACTCATTCAGTATATGATACTTATATCAATTTTATATTCAATATGGGCATGCCATATGGTCATGGATTCTATATTCATATCTCTCTAATTTAGTGAGGGCATACTTTGGAAGCATGTTCTCCACACCTATTCAGTATTTAGCATCTCCAAATTATAGTGGGGGCATGTTTTGGAAACATGTTATCCACATTGCTACTTATATCAATTTTAATATTTATCCATATATATTGGAGGCATGATTTGGAATCATAATCTCCACACTTACACATTTATCCAAATTTGACAAAGCACATAGTTATATGATTCATATTCACAATTATGGTAGAATTCTATACATTGGTACCATTGTTATACATAGTTTTAGTATGAGACATATCTAGGTGCATATTATATTCAATTTGTGCCTAAGATTTTAAAATCCAAATTATTTTCAGATTACAAAACTCTTTTATGGAATCTTACCACGTCATAAACATTTTCATATTGATACCCTGTGGACTTTTGCAAACTTTATTAAGGTAATATATTGTAGTATTTACTCCACTTTTTGGTATATTTGAAGTGATAAAGTAAATAAATCTTTCTAAGTTTTTAGGCTGGAATTTATTATATAATCTACCCTCACCAAGTTATAAATATCATTGGGTTGCATAGGTCAGCTAATCTTAAATGGTAGGTGAGAACTCACCTTTTATAAAGGTTGGGGGCATGGGCCCTCTAATTTATCTTTCTCTTTTTATCTCCTTAGATACATGAAATTTAAAGATTTATCTATATTTATCCAAAACTTAGTTTCAGAGACTTATAATGATACATATTTTTAATTTAAAATTATCAATAGGCAATGTGGTTACATTGACATACAGTTGTACTCCTAAACCATACTCTTTAAATTTTAATATATTTTAAGTACCTTCAATCCTAGATTATATTTAGTGATTATATACTGTAACATGCTCTTGGTTGTAGGTTATTCACCAAAAAATAACTCAAGTTGGGCACATACAAAAATAAGGTGTTAAGACACACCAAGGTACACATTCCTTTACATTAAACTATAAATTTAATTACTAGATTAAAGGGGGGAAATGTAGGCACTATTTTATGATTATATAACATCTTAGTCTTGTACACTTGGAAAACTCAGACCTTGGTTGTTCCTCTTAGTTCTATACCTTTCCTACTTCTAAAAGTCTCTCATCTACTCTATATTGTGCCCCTTAGAGAATCTCTTAGTCCAACCAGTCTTATTTTGATGACATAGGTCTTCTATCTTTTCTAGAATACTTTAATTTCTTATCCTCCATATCCACAAATTTTGAGCATGTACCTCTTTCCTTGCTCCTTAGACACTAACATCCAAGATAATCACCAGCATTGACATTAGTTTCTCAACCAAATGTAAGTATCCATTGCCTTAAAGTCATCTAATTTGAAAATGAAACACATCCTAGTGGTTTACCTAAGTCATATTATTCAAGTTATTAATCCAAAGGGATTATATAAATATAATATTGACCCTCATTCATTACTCACTTATAAAAATACCAAAGATACCAAGGCAAGTTATTAAAATAAATATATCAAGCATTTAATCGAGCAAAGCTTCCTTATTTCAACAATAGTCATAGATACAACACATATATAGTTATGAAGTACTAAAGTAGTAGCCCAAGAGCCTAGTTTGCCAAGTTACAAAATAGGTCAATATTGTACATACTTTCCACATATCGCATGATTTACACATAAACCAACACATAGGGGAGAACTACATGAGTATGAGGCCCTCTTTTAGAGTATTGATTATGTAGGCAATTCCCATTCATAACAAGGTCTTTGGGGTCAACTCAACACAATGTGCTGACTAACCCATTTTTATCCAACATCACTATAAAGATTGAGAACTAGGTTTTTCCATTTCACAAGGATTGAAAGTCCATGAATGAGATTTGAATGCACTAGAGTGAAGGTGAAGACAAAATTAAAAGCATACAGGTGGTCACATACCTTTTTAACATATATTCCATATGGGACACTTGAACTAAACCTAGACATTAGTGTCGATGTAACCATCATAATATGATATTAGTGTTTGAAACTCTAGAAGCATCATATATATAATTTGATATTTATTTCATAACTATCCTTGAGCTTTCTTCTTCCCTGTTTTGGATTTATCACCATGTTAGCATCAAAATACTCTAAGTATATAATTTCTTTGTCATTTCCATACATAGCTTAGTTTTTATTTCATATTTATATTATATAGATTTTATGAATTTAGAATATGCCTATATATCAGTTTAGCATTTAATTAGCTTTTATAGATATGATGATCACCCTTATGCTGTTTCATTTCTATATACCCATTTAATCACATATATGGATAATAATAAGATCACCTAGATCATTTTAAGGTTGAGACATCTTAGGTGATGAGAGAGCAAGCTCAATGTGTTCAATAGGCACACCTCCTAATCTAGGGCTACACCTAGGTTTCATGCAAAATAATATGAGGATATGAAAAAGTATAGCAATATGAAACCCTAGTTGACTAAAAACCCTAGGAATTAGAAATGTTTTCATTCATATAAATTAGGTTCACCAAATATTTAACACTAAATTAGATTTTAGAATCCTTTACTTGGGTATATAGGGTTAATAATTTATAAATGAAAATTCACAATGGTGATGATCAGATCTACAGTATCCCAGTGGGGTGTTAAACTCATAAATAAACATATACTAAACTTATTAAACTAAGATAAGTTAAAAATAGTAACTACAAATATGCTAGATATGGAAATCAAAAATAAGTAATGTACTTAGATTGTGTGGATGATAATGTAGTTTTAGATATATATCAAGTATAAAATAGACTAAATATGACTCTAAAATAGTCATAGATTTTGAATTGAGTACATCTAGAGCCAGAAACACTAACATCAGTCTAGGATGGTTACATCGACACTACTATTTAAACCTGACATAAGTGTCATATATGTAATACCTATTGGAAAAGGATGTGACTACATATATTATTATGGGTTTGAATTAACCTTACTCAAGTGTACTTAGATCTTGATCATGGACTATCACTCCTCATGAATTTACAAAACTCTAGTTTTTCATCTTCATAGTGACTTTTATGGAAAATGGTTTAATGGGCACATAGTGTCAAGATAACGATAAATACCCATTTATCAATGAGTGTTGAATACATATAAAATGCATTAATAAGAGCCTCATACTGATGTAGTTCTCCCATATGTGTTAGATTGTGTGTGAATCATGTAATATGTATAAAATAAGTGCAATAGTGACCTATATTGTAACTTGGTAATTATATCTCTTAAGCTACTATTTTAGTACTTTAGATATATAGATGTGTAATGCCTATTATTAGTATGGAAATAGGTAAGCTTTTATCAATTAAAATATTGATTGAATGATTCTGATAATTTGCCTTATTCCTTTTTGTTCTTTTCTAGGTGAGGAATGAATGAGGACTGATCTTGTATTTATATCAATCCCTTTGAATAATTAAATCATAGTAAAGAACTTAAGATAACCATTATAATAAATTTCATTTGCAAATTAGATGACTTTAGGGCACTAGACACTTTTATCAAATCAAGACACTAGTATTGATGTAATTGTCTATCCCAAACATTAGTGTCCAGGGAGTAGAAAAGTAGGTACAGAATCAAAACTTACAAAGGTGTAACATAGGTAGGTTTTAATCATTTTGGGCAATATAGAAGGTTTGGGTCATTAACATAAGACTGATTGGACTAGGAGATAGGCCTATGGGAAAAAGATAGAGTAGATGTGAGACTTCAAAAAGTAAGAAAGGTCCAAAACTAAGATTAACAAATAATGTCTATGTTTGCCAAGTGTAAAAGATTGAGGTGTTATATAATCTATAAAATTGTGTTTATAGTTATGTTTTTGTGTTTAATCTAATTTCTTGGTTTATTGTTTATTGATTTTATTGCATTCTTTTTTTTTTGTTTAAGTATATTATGTTCTTACACTCAGATATTGATTCTAAGTTATTAACATTTGTATCTAAACTATTTTTAGGTCTATCTTTTGTTTTTTAGGTACATTATTCTTTACACTTATGTCTAGATTTTTCATATCATTATCTTGAGTTGTTAAGTATCTATATTTGAACTAGTACTTACACAAGTGAATTTTTTTTTATCATGATTCATTTTATAATTATGATGCATAGTTTCATGTGAAAAATTAAAAATCAACTCCATGAGAGACTTATATACAACACCACATGAAAATCAAGAATATATATGCACCATGGATATGTGCGCTCCTATAGACAAATTAGAAAATCATTAAATTTTTTATTATAAAAAAACTAAAATACATGGATATAAATATGATAATCATGATACATAATTATGAATGAGCATATAAACAGATTCATAAAATTTTTATATGATGATTTAATGTTAAAACATCATCCAAATCAATCACATTTTCTATCTAAATCAATTACAACATCATCATGGAAATTAAAAACCCACAATCATGGAAAAAAATATATATCCACATCAATATCAAATATATAATCTATAACATGAGTCAACACCCATGAAATTATAAAAAAATCACACACACACACACACACACACACACACACACACACACACACACACACACACACACACACACACACACACACACACACACACACACACACACACATCAAAATAATATCAATGTCCAAATACATCATATATTCTAAAATGAATATCTATAAACATCTCTAAAAAATTTCTAAACACCAAGATATATACATAATAAAATACAAAATGTAGAGCTATAATCAAGCATCATCTCTAAACCCTATCATACCTAGAAGGGGACTCTATTATTTTAAACTCTATCATGTACCATGTGGTTGTGGCAAAGGTGGTGGTCCCATAATTATTTATTTTATGAGAGCTTATGACACTGATCTCTCTAGTGTATTAATATACTATGATTTAAATGTATGACTAAACCTTTATCTTTGTGTATGATCTTAAAAAATATGTACCCTTGCCCCTAATGGTAGTGAATACTCATAAAAACTATGATAACATCTATCCTCATCCTTAGCCTACACCACATCACCTATTTCTTTGGCTAACCCCTACTTTGTCACTATCTCTATTGATATATCTAATTCCCCATAGAGCTTTTGTACATTAGGCCTAGCCTAGGCCCACTTAATAATAATTGTTACTAGATATTCATCCCTCAGGATGAATTGGCCTTAGATATATATCATCTGAGCCACATGCCCCTCAATTTGGATATCTCTATCTTGATCTAAAATGGGTCCCTATAATATAGTAGCCTCACTTTAGGCCCATGATAATTATCTCTATAGCTTTGATACATCCTCCTACAGACACAAGGTATGTTTGATCCTTGATGTCATATCCCTATCCAAACTATATATAGTGGTTTGATCATCTTATTATATAACTAATTAATATTACTCTACCTAGCCTAATCCTGAACCTCCTACGATAGCAAGGGTCAACTCCATATCTTATATATATATATATATATATATATATATATATATATATATATATATATAAAATCGTCCTCGTCATTTGGACTGGCCCCCTCTCTGATCTCAACATCCTACTCTAAGGACTCCCCCCACTTCAACTACTACTATTTATATAACTTCTATTACTCTTAGATAAAAAATCTATATTCATGTGTATAAAATTTTGTAAAGGTCCATGTTGTAATGGTGCATGTATCTATAGAACCACCTAACTGGCATCTTACCCTATACCTATCTAGTGACCAACCTAGCCTGTCACTTCTATATCTAGTGATTTGGCCTTGGTTTATCATGACCTAGAGGCCTAGGTATATTTATTTTTATTAGTCTCAATTGTGCCCACAAATATGTGTATGTGTGAATCACCAATGCATGTGTTATCCCTCACTTGTATGCTCAATTTACTAGTTGTAGTGTCAAAAGGTTGAAAACTAATACTCATCTAAGAATGGGAGGCCCCAACTCACTAATATCTCAGGTAACATGGGAAAAATATTGATGCCACTCAAGTACATCATAATACTATACAAACTTCCTCTACACATGATATGGATAATATATCTCAATTATGAAGTTTTGGTTAATGGAAATGTCTCATGGAGTGATCATTTACTATGTCACATGACCATCCTCTCATCATCCAAATTTAATGTGCATATATGTTCACTAGATAAAATCTCCATCATATGTCTCATCTATATTTCATCAATAAAAATATACATCTCCATGGTTCCCCCATCATCCCCATCCTATCAAGTACCAATGATAGACAAGTGTATCCTTTGGTTCTCACTATCATTTATCCCCCACTAGTTCCTTTATTGTGATATAATTCTATACTTGTATATTAGTAAGTGTTTAGAATCTAATGTTCCTACCCCAATGATAATACATCATATGTAAGTATCTATAAAATTGGGCCAATATTATTAGGCCCTAGGAAACTCATGTTGTCAAATCTACCATATCTTAGATCATTATCATCATGCATGTGTGTAAACATTTACCACTCTTATTAGGAAGAAATATACCACTAAAAATATCCATAAATTTTAAAACTTCCTAGTCAATAAATTCCTAAGCTCCATCTAAAAGGAAGGCCATGTCCTCTAATGCATATATATAAATAACCCCATCCTTAGTCATGATGTCAGTATGCCAATATAGTACTCCAAAACTAGTAACCATAATTTTTATATCTAATAGATCATATATCCCAAGATATGGATGTAGATTATCTACAACACATCCTCCAATGTCACTATGGCCTCTCTATTAGGAAGGTGGAAGGTGTTTTTCTCTATGTGCCAATGTTTGAATAGTATTGACATGTAGGTTATGTCTATTTGAATCATAAACATCTATGCAATGTGTCTCAATCTAAATAAAACTAATAACACCAAGGTATCCTCTTTCCATAGTATTAACCACCACAAGATGCACGAGTGTCACTCATGAGTGATCAATACCGAGACTCACTCCTGCCAATCACAAACATGTGAACACACTACATCAAAATTATTTATCTATAATATTGATAATAATTCTCATCAAAGACACTTTCTTCACATCATAAATAATCAATCTAAATATCTAATAAATCCAATTCCATGTTCACATTCAGATAAATACTTATTCTAATTTAGTCCATTTTCTACTTGAACATTTTTTGTTGATTTTGGTGATATAATTGTTTCACAAGGTGATCTTACCATATCATAGGGAAATTATATAATTTTATAGGTTTTTATCATAATTTCCTATGTCTTTGTCTATTTTGGTGTTATACCATTTGGCAAGGCAATATCATCATTTAGCATAGATATATCACCACTTTGTAGGGTGTAATCATTAATTCTTATCTCTTGAGCCATTTTCATGATCTCATCATTTGACATGGTGATATTATAATTTGATAGGGCAATATCACCATACTAATAATTTTTTTACCATTTTAGTGCTTTTAACTAATTAATCATCATCATTTTTTGACATTTCACACCTTTTCAATGATAGCATCAATTTGATCATAATACAACTTTTTTCGATGGAGATATCACCATTTTGTGGAAGATATCACCATTTTAATGTGCAATATTTACTTTTTCAAGATTTTTGAAAACAATGATATTATTGAAATTACTACTTCTATAAAGCATTAAATGTGACAATTTTACAAAAAATAGTATACTTATTGAATCCACACACCTGTTGGTCACCTCTAATCATATATTCACTCACCAAGGTGTCTCTATCATGGTATGTGTGCCATTTTTCTCGAGGGTGTCATGTCCAAATTAAGATTTCAAATTTTTAATAGGGTAGGGTGAAAATGATGTATTTTCACCACCCCTAGGGGTAGGTTTATAACTTTAAATTGAAATGTTTACACCCCACCCTTCCATTGCATCATTTGTACTCATTGGAGGCATGTAAGTGGATCTATGGTCCATTTTCCCTCTCATTTTCTTTTAATTTCTCTATTTATCAACCTATTCTACCATGGAGTGTCCCATTTTCTTATTTTCAAGGGACTATCCATCAAAATTAGTTTTTATTAAATAATTTTTGGGTCATCATAGGCATCTCAACCATCATTTAGGAACATCATTGTGAACTCATTTTTCATAAAAATTCAAGAAGAATTAAAAAATACGAACACATCATCTTCAATCATTATTAATTCATTTTATGATTTTTTGATTCTTTGAAAATCTATTGCTTCACCTAGTGTTCTACAATGTCATTTATAATAGGGTAAAATGTGTACACTTAGATTTCATCACTCTTGTGTTAAATTTTTAATCATAATTTTTTTACAACAATGAATTAATCATGTCAAAAATCACTCAAACACCTAAATTTGTATATACACTTGACATCCATATTTTAAAATTCATTGAGGATCTTTGATTAGGATAATGTACCATGTCTTTTCATTAGCTTCGTCTCATTAATCCCAATTAAGATTATGATTATGTAAGAGAAGTTTTCAATTAATTAGGATGAATAGTTGTTCAAATTTTAAAATCTACATCACTGTGAATTAAGTTAACTAACCTTTATTAATTAACCTAATCTTCATCTAATAAAAAATTCCATAACTTTTGTAATCTCCTATTTTCTTAATTCATTAATTGAATTATTCCTCCACTCACATGGTAAGTCAATTAAAACATATGAAATCATGACATCACATGGAATGTTATCAAGAGTTAGCATTAATACAAGAAAATATCAAAATATGAAAACCTATGTCTAATTAATGAAAACTCAAATCCCAAATATTGATGTCATGAACTCACAAAATTGGATTAAATAATAACCACATATATTTATGTCCATATTATAGTCTAAATAAGTATTATAAGTCTATAAATACAAGGCTCATTTTGAATTATAAACAAGATTTTTTGGGTGTAAACTTATGCTATAGAAATCAATCAAAAGCTTCAAAAATTCTTACATACATCACCCAAATCATAAGTATTTAAGGGGATATGTCATCCAAATTAACTTTTATCATTGAAAAAGACTCCTAGAACTACAATATGGGCACACACACACTTACAATCTAGCTTGGATAATGATTTTTTTGGGAAGGGCTAACTTTTTGGGTTTATGTCTTTCTATTTTGTTTGTATTCTCATTGACATTGCCCAATCTGAGTGCCATTCCTAATATGTTATGTGGATTATTATTTATTATTTTATGCTTGTGTTGAATTATAACATTAACTAACCCCTTTTTCAATCATGTGTTTCTAGTATATGTATGTATACACACACACACACACACACACACACACACACACACACACACACACACACACACACACGTGTGTGTGTGTGTGTGTGTGTGTGTGTGTGTGTGTGTGTGTGTGTATGTATATATTATATGTATATGTATATACATACATACATATATACATACTTATATATATATATATATATATATATATATATATATATATATGTATGTATGTATGTATGTATGTATGCACACACACACACGCACACACACACACACACACACACACACACACACATGTATATGTATATGTATTTATGCACACACATACACACACACACACACACACACACACACATATATATACAGATATATATATATATATATATATATGTATATATATATATATATATATATATACAGATATATATATATATACATATATATATATATATATACATATATATATATATATATACATATATATATATATATATACATATATATATATATATATATATATATACATATATATATATATATATATATATATATACAGATATACATATAATTATAATTATAAATATACATGCACATATGTGTGTTTGTGTGTGTTTTTTAGAATATTGTCATTGATGTCAAAGGAATTATAATTAATGTAATGAAAGTCACTAGAATTGTGAATGGAAGTGTCATTAATCCAACAAAATTATATTTAATTTTCAACAATGCTCATGATTAAGGGACCAACATTAAATAATTTTTAAATGCATGCTCAAGGAAGATTGTTTGAGGCTAAAATTACCCCTCTTAAGACATGTATTAGTGCCTATAATGGTTGTGCCAACCCACTTGATATATGGCTACCTTGGGGAAATCACCCCACTTAGTGAATTAATTAAATGAACACCCTTTGATGAAATGGTGCCTCTTTGATGGGATGCCTCCTTTTTTAATATCCTTTTAAGGTTATATAAGGAGGATAGAATATTGGAAAAAGTATGTGAAATAATTGTTTAAATTATTCAAGAATAAGCATTAATTTTGTGGATAAGAAAAAGAGGAGATTGAATTTTCCATCATTAATTGATGAAGCAACAATGATAAGGTGGAAGGTTGTTTTAGTTAAGGTCGGTGCCTCAGAATAAAGAGATTGGTATCTCTTTCTAAGTCGATGCTTGGTGGTGAGGATTGGTGTGTCCAAGTAGGTTGGTGATTATAAAATTTTAAAAAAGGATTATTATTTTATGGCTAGATTTAAATAGTAGATCCAAGCATTTATGTATTATGGTTTTTATTGAGAGAGGGTTTTCCATGTAACTCTTGTTATTCTTAAATATTAGATCTTGTGTGAATGATATCTTTATGAACATTAATTATTGAATGTTAAAGTTTTATTATACACTAATTCACACCCCCTCCCCCCCCCCCCCCCCCCCCCTCATTATATCATGTGATCAACAATTGGTATCATATAAGTTCCTTATAAATCATTCTAATCATTAGGAGGTAGATATTGGGAGAACACATGGCTAGTCATCATGTAAAAGAAAGTTCATCCACAAATAAGGCTCCATTATTTTATGGGATAAACTATTCATTTAGAGTATAAGGATGCATACTTATTTAATGTCCCTTGGTTTTAATATCTGGTAAATAGTGGTGAATGGATATGTTATGCTAACAACTCCACCAATGGATCCATATAGAAAGAATCCTAGTGAGAATAATGCCAAAGTCATGAATGCTATTTTGTGTGGCTTATTAAAATCAGAGTTTATCAATATTATACAATGCAATTCAGCAAAATAAATGTAAGACAAACTTCAAAACATCTATGAGGGTAATAATAAAGTGAATAAGTAAAAATACCAAACTCATAGGACATAGTTTGATAGATTTAAAATGAAATATGAATAAAATTTTGTGGCATATATTCTTTATGTGGATGAGATTGTTAACACCATTAGAGGACTCAAAGAAAAGGTTTGATAAACCACGATCATTCAAAAAGTTTAAGGTCACCTCCCTTGATATTTGATGTAAAATTTTAAGCTATTGAATTAATAAAGGACTTAGACTCAATAATAATGGATGAGCTACATGGGATTCTCATGGCGTATGAAATGAGAATTGAAAAAGAAAAACCATCTAAGAAGGAATAAAATTTTAAAGCTTCAAAGAAAGTAAATAATAAAGAAACTAAATTAAGAGATGACACCAGTGATGAATAAGATGAAAAGGAGGACATTTTATAATAAATCTCAAGAAATGATCAGACAAATTCAAGGTTAATCTACCTTTTAAATATTTTAATTATGGTAAAATAGGACATTTTATGGCTAAGTGTATACATAAGGATGATAGAGATGATGAGGAAAATCCTAATGAGGAAAGGAATGTTGGAAGTAAAATCATTGAGAAGGTGGGGGTGAATTAGTTACCTTAAAATAATCATTCAATTTCATTTATCATCCATAAATCATTCATTCACATACATATATTAACCAATGTATAAACAAGCATATATGAAAGAAAAAACATAAGAAAATAAGAGATATGTGGGAAACCATCTTGGGGATAAAAAACACTAAAAAAACTTGGAATAAAGTCATATAATCAATTAATCAAGACTTTAGTGAGGCACTAACCCCACAAGGAGCCTCAACCCCTCACTAGTCAAGCACCAACTCAACTAGTAATTTAACAAGCACTAACTTATAAGGATGCACCAACATCCTAGGTAACTCAACATCAACTCAGATACCTTGAACATATGATCACCTTTGAAAACTGTTTCTCAATAAACTAAAGATAACCACCTTATTTTTCTCTTCTCACACTTTTATCTCTCTCAAACAACCTATTAGGCCTTCTCACTTAATTAGCCCTTTCTTTGGTAGAATTAGGTCATATGACATTGCTCATCACCTATATAAATAGTATTAGATATTTATAAAATATTCACCATACCTTTATTATGATCTCCAATCCCTCTACCTAGTTTCCAAACCTCTATATAATTCACTTTTCTTCTCAATATTCTAACTAATCAAATTACTCTTATTAGACCTCTTTATACTTGACTCTTTATCTCACCCATATTAGTTAGCCAAGAAACTCTCCATACATGTATCAAAATTGGAATTAATTAATAAAAATGTTTCAAAAGTGAAACATGTACTACATAGGTCTGTCACCACCCATAAGGACCAAAACCACCATTAGGCCTAATAGATACCTAATATAATTAGGCCTTTTCAAAGCACATGTTTCACCTTGACCACATTGGAACACCATGAGCCTAAAAAAATACAATAAAAAATTATTAAATTAAACCCTTGATAATATTTCCTTAGTTCCCCAACATTATTTATCTCATTTCACTCCTTGAACCACATAATTAGGTCTACTTGTCATTAGGCCTTCTCACTGCCAGAAAGTCTATCTTAAAAATATGAAGCATACACTCAATGTTTCCACACAAAAAAAAACAAAAAATCACATTTATACCACCTCCATGGATTTATTTTCATCACAAATTCCATTATATTTCAAAATACATGTAAAAATATCTCAAATTGATCATCTTCATATGCTCACTTAGAATGCACATAGGCTCCAAAAACCCTGTCAAGAGTCTTTGACTTTTCACACATTTATATGAGTTTATAATGAATAAAAATACATTAAAAATAATGTATAAGACCTATATAATAACTTAATGTTCATTGGATTATTCAAATCTATGAAAAAATACTTAGGAACATCATTCTCACTCATACATAAAAAATTTCCTGTAGCTCCAAAAATAGTCATGAAAACCAAGTCTTAAAACACCTATGGGAAACAATTTATGAACTTACAATGGGTTTAAATTATAATTAATCATCCTTAGTACACACACACACACACAAATATATATACATATATATATATATATATATATATATATATATATATATATATATACACACACACACACACACACACACACACACACATATATATATATACATACACATATATATATACATATACATATATACATATAATAATAATAATAATAATTTTAAATATCAATATTGGTCTTATAGACCAATCTCATGTCTTTGCCCTACACAGACTTCACTTTGTTAAATAGGTCACTTTGAGAACAAATTTTTAATTATCTATGATAATATTAAAAAATTATAATAAAATTAAATATGATATATATTTATTTAAAAATAACCAAATACATTTGGATCCATCCCTAATCTCATTCTCACTTCTGCCTAGTTTTCTCACTATCTTCCTCATTAGACCTATTTAGAAATAGGTCAGATTCCATGATCACTTTAGAATATTTAAGGTATTAAAAATTATTATAAAATTAAATGGAAAAAAATATAAGTATAACACATAATCCTCCAACCATTTTCATGCTTTGACTTCGTCAACCCTACCTACAACATCAAAAATCTAAGAAATAAGAGGTTTCATGTAGCTTCCACTCATTATTATAATATAATAATTCCACCTACATAAAATTGTGATATTAATATACATGTTACAATAATAAAACTAGGTCATATACTATATTATGAGACATTTCCAACAGGGTCTTTCCTATCAGTTCATTATGAGGGTTTTAAGAGGGTTTAGACTGCCTTCCATTCTTAGCAATCATTCATAAAGGATTGGCCCTAAATTCCAAAACCAATGACAATAAATTTAAGATAGGACCCTTCCATAACTACCATGATCTACTTGTATCCTCATGAAAATTTTTCACATGCCAATGAACATAAGAAAATCCTTTTTAGGTCTGCAACACCTCATTCTATACACATAAAAAATCTTAGCACCAATTTTCATGCTTTATCCTTCAGGATTTGACCTCAAAATTGGTTATAAAACTTGATACAATATTTAAAATCTTTTAAAATTATATTATGAGCTATGGGAACATTGGGAATTAAACTTGACCCCTCATTAAACCATATTAGGTCTCTTTGTTCATTAGGTCTTGAACTACAAGTCATACTTAGACCTTAAGCATACCTTGAAACCACATGTATTATTATTAAACCCTAATTATCATGTCATATGACCTCATAATAAGAATTATCACCTCCACCTACCTTATCACAAGCCTTAGAAATCTTACCTCATCATGCTACCAAGTCTATGCCTTATCACTAGGTTTCTTCATGCAAGGACTAAGCTTAAAAATTGGCCTTTGGACTATTTTGAAGGCTTATTTGAATCTTTCTCATGATTATATAAATTTATAAACTATTATTATGCCTTTATTATCACAATTTAGTAAACTTCACTATGATTCATACACAAACCTTCTCTTAGAGCTAGTCTAGGTTTCTCAAGACACCTAGTACTCAAGGATTTAAACTCAAACAAGGAAACACTCAATGATATCACCCAAGAACATATTGAATCAGGATTCTATGAAGACAAGTTTACTCTTAGTAGTAATTATGATCTTGTCACATCACAACATTGTGCCAAGACCTTGTATAAAACTCAAAGACTATTAAACCATGTATGCTTACTTTGAATCCTGAACTTGACTTTGACATATCATAAACCTCAAAAAAATTACTAGGTTGCCTTAAAATTATACCTCAATAGAGATACAATAGGTTGAATTAAAATGTTTTCTTGTCATAAAACTTCTTTCTCACATACCACTTCACCATGCATGACCTTAACTCTGACCTTGACATTAATGACATCCATCTTGACTTTGACATCAATGACAACATTAATGCTACAATAAGAACAATAGGAACATACCTCAACAATATCCCCCTTTGTCATTGATGAAAAATAGTTAAAAAAATTTGATCATTCACATCTCCCTAAGATGGATCTTCTTAAAATTTATCTTACTTTCAAACTAGAACTTTTCTCTCCCTTTGACATTAATG
The DNA here is from genome assembly GCA_037957365.1 of Torreya grandis. Lineage (NCBI taxonomy): Eukaryota > Viridiplantae > Streptophyta > Pinopsida > Cupressales > Taxaceae > Torreya > Torreya grandis. The sequence goes on from JARHVA010003736.1 coordinate 1,325,136, forward strand.
ACAAAGGATCATATTCTTTGAAACTATCTGATCCTTTGACCTAGAATAACATGCTTACTCTTAGATCATGATTGGATCCCCTTATCTCCATAATATATTTAGATAATATCATGATATTGATTTGGTTTGATTAAGTCAACATACAAACTCTTTGTGACCCATCTCTTGTGTTCACTCCTCTAATAGACTCTTGACTAAACCTAGGATCTAAATGTTAATAGAGAACACAAAGCTCCCCCTAAGAACAAACATCCTTCATTATTCTACTCATTATTTGAGTGCTTTTATGAATCCTAATGGAGTCACCTCTTCTCTCTTTAGTACTAAAACAACATAAACTTAGGAGATTCCTAGATCTCTATATCCATACTAGACTAAAATTTCTCCATGATCCTTTTATGATTGAATTCTTTAATATTTGTTTGAACACCATCATGACTTGGTCTATTTGAATTGACGTCTTCATCCATAATCTGAGTTGATAGGGATAATTATCGACACTCCTTTGATTTTGAACTATGTTCCACCATGGGAAATAGTCCACTTGGACTTGTAGATTGGTCATTATTCATTTTAGATACCTTTAGTTTCCACTCATTGTCTTGTATACTTTGTTTCACTCTAAGGGTCTCAACTTTTTTATTTTGGATTGAGAATCCATGACTATAGTAATTTGAAATATGACCAACCTTTATAAAATTTAAACACACTATTCCTCTTAATAGAAACACATCATGATCCATAACTGTTAAATAATTATTTTCCTCATAGTTCCATGAATATTCATTCTTGGCGGGCCTCTTATAATGCCTTGCTCTATGACCAAATTGGTTACATGAATAAAAATATCGATTGAAAGGATTAGAATACCTTATAACATTAGGCTACTGGATAGGATTAATATTCATCCTACTATTACCATCATTCCTTGATTGACCATTGACGTTCTTGATTACATTAGTGTTCTTCTTTTGGTCTACATTAAAACTAAGACCTATTTTGTCATTAGAAGTCTTTTGAATACTCAATATGTTGTCTAGATCATTGGTACTCTTTTCAAACTTCATAAATTACTTAACCTTATTTTATAGATGATCCAATTTATCTCTCAAACAATCCACTTCAGTTACATACCTTGCACATTCTTATTCTTTAGCCTTTAGGCTTGCAGTCACAATCTCAAGTTGAGTCTCCACCTATTTGACTATTTCCTCTTATTCCAAGGAGTTATTGCTCAGTCTAAATTGAAACAAGTTAATATTATCCTCATATTATTTGACAAGAGACCTCATCACCCTATTATTATTCTTCACCGTCTTCAATTTTTATATAGAATTCATCAACTCAACCTCAAATTCCACCTCATCTTCTTCTTTATTCGAATCACCAACAACTCCTCCAATCCATTTAGACTCTTCTTGATTTGAATAACTTACTTTCTCATCCATGAATAATACTTCATTGACATTAGGACCATAACATTCATTATTAATCTCAAAATCACTTCTCTTACTCTCATCATATGAATTGCAATCTTCCTTGGTGTAAAGGCTTCTTTTGTTCTTAATAAACTTTTTCTTGTCATCATAACTTTTGAATATTTTCTTTCTCTTATCAAACTTGTAGGATATTTTATCATCATCATGATCTTAATCATACCTTTCCTTATTATTATGAGGGTACTTGTTATCAAAGTGTCCAATCTCTCCATAATTAAAACATTTAAATGGTATCTTGCCCTTGTATTTACATGAACTAATTTTCAATGTTTTTGCAAACATAGCTATCAACTCATCATCATCAATATCAAATTCATCATTGTCTCTTATTTTCTTAAATTATGTATTCTTCTCCTTTTCCTTATTTTTTTCATTAAATGTAGCTTCCTTATTTACAAGTATTACTTTACTTGAAATTATCTCATAGGCTGTTAGGGTGCCATGAAGCCAATCCATCTCTAGCTTATCTAGATCTTACATCTCTTCAATAACAAATACTTTATAATAAAACTTGGGAGTTAAAGACCTAAAAACCTTTTGAATAAAAATAAAATCTTTAAATTATTCACCTAGGACTCTTATGATGTTGACCACTTCATCAACCCTTAACATGTAGGCTACAATGGTATCATCTTCATTCATACTTAGGCTTTCAAATTTTCTTCTATGGGTTGTTAACTTAGCCAACTTGACCTTAGAATCTCCCTCATATATAGTATTAAACTACTTTCACATTTATTTAGTAGACATACATTGAATTATCTTTACAATTTATACCTCTAATAGGCCACACATAATACCATTCATATATTTTGAACTCTTCTCACTAGATTTCTTGTTTTTTGAATCTATAGTAAGAATAGGGGGTGTAGTATATCCATCTAAAACTGATTTCCAAACATGATGACCTCATAACATAAAATATGTACTCATCCTAATGTTGGAATAAAATATTTCACCCTAGAGGAGGTTTTTCAAAACTACTCTAAGATTTTTGCAACAATGGAGTAACTTTAGGTCTATGGGTTGCCTCTAGTAGAGGTAGACCTCTAGGTTTAAGGGTAGCTCCCTAGATTTTCCTTTAAATGCTTATCACCTACACTAAATAATTAATTATGGGTAAAATAGGTGTAAATATTAGCTAAATTAATCTAATATAAGGTGGTGATACATCATAAGTATTTCCACAATATCATCGTACTTCTTTCAGTAAGAAACAAGACCTATAATACTAACTTCAAAATCTTAGAATACTCTAACATTAGTATTTCAATATAGAGGTGATATGCATGGTACTACTCAAATTAAGTGGACTAGAGGTCAGATTGAAAACTCTAAGGTAACTTGTATAATTTAAGAGATTCAAACACACTATATACACTCTATATGACTTGTTAGAATGAAAACTTCTTGCACCAAACATGAAAGGACAAAGAGAAGATAAGGATAGTTATTTATCACTAGACCTCACCATACATAAATTTACACAATTATACAAGATGTTTTTTAACTCAAAATAATATTACATGTATTATTCAAAGGAAAATTACAACACCAAATTCGTAGGGATTTTCCATACATCATGTGGAATTTGTAAACAAAAACTAAAATGGCTTGTAATTATAGAATATGAGAGAGGAGAGAGAAGTGGAGCTCAAGGGTCAGAAGAACAAATGTTAAGATAAGAGATATATTTAAATATTTATAATAATTAATTATGAAATATACCATGAAATGTCTCTTTTGAAAAATGTCTCTCTAAGCATGAAAACTCCTCAAATCTGGTGTAGGACTCTTCAACTACCTATTTGGAAACTACCCTCATCATTTTCTTCTTTTAAGAAATCCAAAGTAGATTATATAAAAATTACACATGTGAATTATGATGGAGAAGTTAATAAAAATATCGAACATGAATTGGATGTGTCCCTAATCATTGATCTTCTTCTGAATAAGTGTTCTCACTGCCTGCAGTCACCATCATTTATCTTTCACTCATTCCTCATGCTTATCTTTCAATTGACATTAAATTTTAAAATAAAATCCATAAATAGGGTTTTATGACACAAATAAATAGTAATAATTTAATTAAATCCATTATTTATACCTTAAAATGCCTCCCAATTGTAGTTATTACCTTATCACTTGGTGATCATATTCCATTCACTATGCTAGTTTGGACTGCCTAAAGTGAAGGTGCTTGAATATATCCTTATGTGATTTTTTGAAGAAATAAATGAGAATTAGGAGTTATATTATGTCCCACTTTGTCTCCAAAATTTATTCTCATCTTTTAAATCTCCCTTGAACTTATAAAACATAAAAAACTATAAAAAAAATCAATTTTATACCTTATCCATACATATAAGGTACAATCTAATATAATGGGAATAATATTGGGGGAGTATTATGTAAGTAAAAAAAAATTAAAAGTCCTAAAAAATCACTTGGATTAATTTTCATCTTTTCCTTTCCCATCGGGTCATTAAAAAACATATTGGAGGGTTTTAAGTGGTTTTAACCCTTAACATTTATTCATAAAAGTCTGACATTCAATTCTCTAAAAAATTATGCTAAATTTTTTTTTATGACCCTATTAAACATATCAAAACTCCTTAGGTACCCATTATTAATTTCTATACATATATGAGCTTCCAAAGATGCCTTTTTGAGCTCTTCCCTACATTCTGTGCATCTTGAGTTGTTCTTAAGCCAAGAAATGACCTATCTATGAGGCTTCTCTACAATATAAAGGTTTAAAATAAACTTATAACTCATAATGAATTTCCTCAAATTATTTTCAAGGATCATCTATCCCTATAAGTGGTATTAGACCCCTTTTAGGCATTAGGCCTAGTCAAGGCCTAGTAGGCTTAGTCTGTCCTTGTCTACTCACAACTACCTCTAAGTGATTTATCATGAATATGAGGTTTTTAAAATTATTTTACATGTTAAAAAAAGATCCATAAAAATTTCCTAAATGATCAAAAACTCTATGCATCTTCTACTTACTTTTCACATTTCTTACCTACAAGGTAGTATGTCTAGGAGTTCCCTTTGTCTAAGATAGAATAGACGAAACTTCCCTTATTGTTTCATAAAAAAACAAAGATACGAGAGTATATTTCAAGTCATAAGGATCATATGTATAATATTAAAGATTTATATCACACTTATAACATTAATAAATATCATATAACCTAAGGTAGACTACTTAAACTTATTGACTTAAACATACAGACTATAGGTGACCCTTTTAGGGGCAAGGGTACACCTATAGGTGATGATATAGGTTAAGGCCATGAACTTAAACCCAATATAATATTACTTGGGATACTAGTGTCCTTATCACCTGAATATGGTCACTTACCATAGAGATATGATCCTATCAATCCACCTTGGACTATAAGGTCATTTGAAGTTCAGCATGTTGTAGAGAACATTGAGAACCTACAGTGAAATAATGTCTAGAATGGAGGACTCATCTACATAACTTATTGGGACCAACACTCAATCTATTTTTTCAAGGCCTTAATCCTATGATATTTATTCATTATTGAATAATTCAAATCTATCTATACATTGTATATTTCACTATAGAAGGATTGAGAGAAAGGTGAAAACCCTATTTCAAAAACTTTAAGGTATCTTGTCCTTTAAGTTATTTCATCAACTTGTGCATAGATTTTCAAGTATGTCTTACACTTTTGGAGTTTTCCATGATTATTATGACATATTAAACACGTAAATACCTTAATTAATTTTTATTAAATCTTCAAAAAACATCATGAAACACCCACTCCTCTGTGAACCACCTGTAGGTGCACATCAATAGTAGACAAGGCAAAACTATATGACTGTGTTGGAGCATTGGGTATCTCAACCAATATCAAGATACCATTGGATATCTAAAATATTTTCACCTCAAGATATACCTTAATTCTTTGAAAATATTTTGTTCCACCACCATGGCTATACAAAGTCTCTTACTACATAACTATGTATGATAGTCACGTAGAAAGTTGATTGTGTTAACATGCTCTTTAAATGTGACCTTCTTGTGAAAAATTTAATACTAAGATTTTAAATAAAGTTAATTTACATGAAATATTAGAGTTTCAAACATCATATCCACTTCTCTTGAAACCACTATAGAAAAGGAGACCCTTTGCAGTTTATGAAACATGCATGTAACTCTATTGGTAATCTCAACTAGCAACTTGAGCTATTTGGCTCATCAATTCACCTCCACACATGAAATAAAAAGTGAAACCATGATAAAATTATGTTCCACATATTATATAAATTATTTTAATCAAGTGGTTTGTATGGACCAACACAAACAAGGAGAAAACTTGTAGGGTGTGGGGATAACCAAGTAGAAAGGAGCAACCAACTTCTTAACATTGGTTCATAAATCATAGGCAAAAAATATTTGAACTCATAACATAAATATTAATTATATTAATTTTAATAACATCCAATAATAGAATTTGACCTAGTTTAACTCCTATTGGCCATACCATGAGAAAACTTATTTACTAATTTTACATGCAAGAAGAGCCACAAAGGAATAGAATGGTTTAGGCCATTTTTAGACTTCAAAAGATGACAAAACATATAAGTTAACTTATCGAATCTAAATATTCATTTAAAAACATTCCACACATTCCAAAATACTTGCATAGGTTGTATAACTACCCAAATCATCATTTTTTCAACTATTTTCTTGATTTCAACATAATGCCTAAAAGATTTCAATTAGGACTAACATATTTGACAATGATTTAACATGAAGGACATTGAAAAATACATTGGAACACTTTCATATTATAGGAAACCATAAAACCTTCATAAATGGCTCAAATAGTGATCTTAAGTGACATGAAGTGACTTAGGACTAAAATTGACTATGACTAAGGTTAATAACATATCAAATAACATCAACTAGAACCATGACACACCCTATTACATCATAATAGATCCATACAAATTTTTTTTACTTGTATTATTTTTAATTTTGGTCAAAATAGTCAACACCTAATGCTCAAAAAAACATAATTGGATCCATTAAACAATGGAGCCTTGCTTGTAGAAAAACCACCTTATGATTGACTAGCCATCTTCACTTGCTTAATATTTACTTTAAGCTATTATACCTCCTTAAAAGGACTTGATTCAATAACAACGTTTTTAAGTAAATATACTATGGGGGGTGAATTATTTTACTTAAAATAATCCTTTGATTTCACTTATCATCCATAAAGCATTCATTCACATACATACATTAACCAATGTATAAAAATAATCTATTGAAGAAAACAACATAAGAATACAAGAGATACGTGGGAAACCCTCTTGGGTGATAAAAACAACTAAAAAATATCTTTGAATATAGTCATATAAGTAATGAATAATGACTTTAGTGAGGCACCAACCCCACAAGGAGCACTAATCCCTTACAAGTCAAGCTCCAACTTGTAACTCAGCACCAACACCCTAGGTAACTCAGCACCAATTTAGATATCTTTAACCTTTTATTAAATTTTACCACATTTTTCTCACTCAACTAAATATGACCACCTTATTTTTCTCTTCTCCATCTTCTATCTTTCTCAAATAACCTATTAGGCCTTCCCACTCAATTAACCCTTTGTTTGGCAGAATTAGGTCATATGACCTTGGTCGATACCTATATAAATAATTTTATATATTCATAACATATTAAAAATACATATATTATGATATAAAATAACTCTACCTATTTTTAAAACCTCTATATAATTTTCTTTTCTTCTCAATATTCTAACTAGTAAAACTAGGCATATTAGACCTTCTCTTTATACTTGACTCTTGCTCTTACCCATGTTGGTAAGACAAAAAAATATCCATAATTTTATAAAAATTTTAATATATAAAAAACACATTTAATAAGTGAAATTCCCACTACATATGTCGATGACCACCCATAAGGATCAAAATCACCATTAGGCCTAATAGAGACCTAATGCAATTAGGCCTTTTCAAAGCACACATTTCACCTTGACAACCTTGGAACACTATGGACATACAAAAATGTATGAATAAATTAAAAATTATTAAATTTTACCCCTTATAATATCACCTTGTGTCCCCAAAACCATTTATCTTATTTCACTTCTTAAACCACACAATTAGGTTTACTCACAATTAGGCCTTCTCACTGTTAGAAAGTCTATCTTGAAAATATGAAGCATACACTCAACTTTTACACACAACATAAATAAAAAAATAACATGGATATAATATTAATTAATTAATTTACATCACCAAGTACATTATATTTCATAATATGGGGGAAAATACCTCAAACTAATCATCTTCATATGCTCACTCAGAACTGCACACTAGCTCCAAAACCCTAATCAAGAGTCTTTGACTTTTCATACCTTCATAATAGTTTATAATTATTATAAATATGTTAAAAATAACATATTTTACATATATAAAAACTTAATTTTAATTATATTCTTTAACTGTATGCAAAAAAAACTCAAGAACTTCATTCTCACTCATACATAGAAAATTACCTGTAGCTCCATAAACATAGTCATGAAAATCAATTCTTAGAACACTTGTGGGAATAGTTTTATGAAATTAAAATGGGTTTATATTATAATTAATTATCCTTATAGCATATTTATATATATATATATATATATATATATATATATATATATATATATTAAAAATTTTAATATCAATATTGGTCTTATATACCAATCTCATGTCTTCACCCTACACAAACTTAATTGTGTTAGACAGGTCACTTTGATAACAATTTTTTGTTTATTTATGAGAATTGTAAAAACTTGTAATAAAAGTGGATAAGATATATAGGTATTTAAAAATAATAACATGCATTTGGATCCATCCCTAATCTACTTCAACCCATCTCTAATCTCATTCTCACTTATGCCTAGTTTTCTCATTATTTTCCTCATTGGGCCTATTTAGCGATAGGTCAACTTCCATGAATAGTTTATAATATTTAAGATATAAAAACTGATTATAAAATTATGTGGGAAAAAATATAAGTATCGTACATCATATTACAACCATTTTCATGCTTTGACCTATTCAACCCTACCTAAAACAAAAAAAAAAATCTAAGAAATAAGAGGTTTCTTATAGTTTCTACTCAGTCTTCTGAAAGACAAATACCACTTAGAGAAACCTAGGATATACCTATACATGTTCCAATCATCAAAATAGGTCATCTAGTCCATTCTGAGCCATTTATAATAAGATATTTCTTATCAACTAATTATGAGGGTTTTAAGAGTGTTTAGATTGCCTTCCATTCTTAGTAATTATTGATAAAGGATTGTTGCTCAAATCCAAAAATAACTCCAAGAAAATTTAATCTAGGACCCTTCCATAACTACCATGAGATTATTATATCCTTATGAATTTTTTTCACATGCCAATGAGCATAATAAAATCCTTTTTAGGTCTACAACACCTCATTTTATACAGATAGAAAACCTCAACACAAATTTTAATGCTTTCTCCTTTAGGATTTGACCTAAAACTTGGTTAAAAAACTTCATAAAACATCTCACACCTTTTAAAACAATATTATGTATCTAATCACCTCGGGAATTGAGCTTAACCCCTCATTATTCCACATAATGTCTCTTTATTTATTATATCTTGAACTAACAATCATATTTAGACCTTGAACAAACCTTGAAACTACTTGTACTATTCTCAAAACCTCATTATCATTTCATATGACATCATACCAATATTTATCACTACCATCTACCTTCTCGAAAGCCTTAGACAACTTACCTCATCATGTTATCAAGTCTATTCCTTCTCACTAGGTCTCTTCATGCAAGGAATAAGCTGTAGAACTGACCTTGAAACTCTTTTGAAGGATTCTTTACCTCTTGATCATTCTTACACAAATTTATAAACTCTTCTTATTATTTTATTCTAATAATTCACCAAACATCACTATTCTTCATGCATAAACCTTCTCATAGACCTAGTCTAGGATTGTCAAGCCACTCAGTGCTCAAGGATTTGAACTCAAACAAGCTAACTCTCAATGATATCACCCAAGAACATTATTCAATTAGTATTATCTAAAGACAAGGATACTCTTAATAGGATTTATGAGCCTTTCACATTACAACATTATGCCAAGACCTCATTTAGAACTCAAAGACTACTAAACCATGTATGCTTACCTTGTATCTTGAACTTGACCTTGACATATCATCAACCTCAAAAGAATTACCATGTTTCCTTGAAATTCTCTCTCAACAGAGAGACAATAGTTTTCCTTCAAACTTTATCTTCTCACAAGATTTCTTTATCACATACCACTTCACCATGCATGACCTCAACTCTAACCTTGACATTAATGACATTTATCTTAACTTTGACATCAATTACAACATTAATTACACAATACCAACAATAGAAACATACCTTAACAACTAACAAGAAGGAAACAAAAACTCAATACAATAAAATATTCAAATAAAATGAATATAATAATAAAAAGTTTGGTAAGCATAAAAAAACCTCTAATCCAAAAATGATAGTAGCTCAACTGAGGAGAGTGATGAGAACATACCAGATAGTGATAGAGAAGAAATTATGTTCATGTATATATAAATAAAAAATAATGCCTCTATAAGTGAATATACCTTGGAAGAGGAATAATATGTCAAAGATGAAGGAGAGGTGGATCTTTAAGAACTCATATGTGACTTAAGTGAGATCAAAGATCTTAAGAAAATAAATTTAAAGAAAAAACTACAACTGTATAAATATGAAAATGAGGATTATGATTTAAGATCAATAAAATATCCCAAGATCTTGAGGAATCTGAAATAATTGTAATTTACCTCAAGATTCAACTTGAAGAAGAAAAATGATTGAAGAGGAGGTACAAATCCAATTAAGAAAAAAATAATAAACTTGTGAGAGGTTAGAATCTGAGATTGTATCCTTGAGGAAAGAAATAGAGAAAAGAACCACCAAGTTGAATAGAAGCCTCAAATTTGAAAAGTGTATCAAGATCTTAGATGATATCATAAATAGGCATAGGTCACCATTTACAAAGAATAGTCTTGGATATAAAGATAATTAGATGGACAATAAATAAGATCACAAGGAGCCACCAAAGAAGGTAAATGAGGAAAAGACAAAAAAATATGTAGATGTTCTCAAAAGTTGTATCAACAAGAAGAATGAGAATCAAGTCCCATAGAGAACAAGCACTCCTCTAAAAGATAACAATGATAAATTCAAAAATTTATTTCTTCTAAGGTAGGCACACATGACTAGGTTCCAACATTATTTCTTTAGGTATTAATTTTTATGTATTCATTTTGGGTAAATATCAATGGAGTGTAGGACTCGTGAAATAAAAAAGTATGCATGGGATAATGGTAAAATTACTTATGGAGTTTTAAGTAGAAACTATAACTATTTTACCCTATTATCAAATTACAAAGAGAATAACAGTATATATTATAATTGTAATAACTATGGACATATATCATGGTAGAAACATTATTGTAAAACCCCATAAACAAAATAAGAAAGTGAATGATCCTATGGTAAATAAAATAGAACCTAAAAAAATATGGAAAAAAAATCATGAAGAAGCTAATCAGGACAAGGAGAAATCAATGCTTATGTAAACATATTTTCATGCATAAAATAAGGTAAGCAATGGTATATTTGCAATGGATTCTTAAGTCACATGATTTGGGACAAGAGCAAATTTCTCTCCTTAAAATAAATGAGTGAAGGAAAGGTAAAATTTTGATATAATTCCATGATGAGAAGAGTTGGAAAAGGTACCCTTAACCTTGATAATGGAAAAACAAAACATAAAATATACTATATGTTGAAGGATTGAAGCATAACCTTATAAGTGTCAGTCAAAGGTGTGATCACAGACACACTATCACATTTTATACTAAAGGTTATGAGATCAATAAAATAGACATAGGAAAATTAGTTGCAAATGTAAATAGAAAAACAAACAACCTATACATACTTAGTGAAACTAAGTGAGAGAAATGCTACATGATTCAAATTGATGAATGTTAGATATGGAATAGAAGTATGGGCCATATAAACTTTGATAATATAGTGAAAATTATCACTAGGCAAGCCATAAGAGATATGCTAAAGATTAAAAAATCATCAAACATTACAAGTAGTGTTAGCATGGAAAATAGAAGAGTGAGTTTTAGGTCAAAGGAGTACTCAACCACCAAGCCATTGAAACTAATTCACACAGACCTCTATGAGCCTACAAGAATGCAAATCATAAAAAGGTGAGAGATACTTTATGTTTCTCATTTATGATTATTCTAGAATGACATGGATTGCCTTTATAAATGAAAAATTTGAGGTGTTCATTAAGTTTAAAGATTTTAAATCTTTGGTTGAAAATGAAATGAATTTAAAGATGAAGTGCTTGAGATTAGATCAAGGAGGTGAGTTCATCTAAAATGAATTCAATGATTTTCATGAGTAACATGAAAGAAAAAGGGATTTCTTAGCTATTAAGACTCCACAGCTAAATGGAGTTATAGAAAGAAAGAATCAAAATGTTCAAGAAATGGTTAGAATGATGTTAAGTTAATTTAAGCTATTAGAGAGATTTTAGAGAGAAGCGGTTAACACTATAGTCTACATTTTGAATAGAGGATAAATAAGAGTAAATAATAACAAAACCCCTTATGATTTATGAAAGAATATACCAAAAACAATCAAATTTTTCAAAGTGTTTAGGAGCAAATGCTTCATTAAGAGACATGAATAAGACTTGGGAAAGTTCAAATCAAGAGCTAATAAAGGTATTTTTCTTTAATATTAATCAAAAAATTAATTTTTATAGATGTTATAATAAAAGGTTGTAAATAGTTGTAGAAAGTGCCAATGTAAAAGTGGATGAAATAAGGCCTTAAAAAGTAGGTGCACAAATAAATAATCATTCAGAGGAAGAAAATATAAAAGATGAAGAATAAAAATAAGAAGAAATGGAGTGGGAAGATACAAAAGCACCATCTCTATTTATTCAAAATCATCATTCTAAAAGTCAAATTATTGGTGATATTGATGCTAAGGTAAAAAATAGAAGAAGATTTGTTAGTACACCTAAGAAAGTAAAATTCTTCTTGTTATCCAAAATAGAGCCCAAAATGTTTGCAGAAGATATCAATGCTAAACATTAGATCGATGTTATGGAAGAAGAATTGAACCAATTTGAAAAGAATGAGACATGGGAACTCATTCCTAGACAAAAAGACAAGATTGTAATTGGTACCAAGTGGGTGTTCAGGAGTAAACTGAATGAATATGGCCTTGTAGCAAGAAATAAAATAAGGTTGGTTTACAATGGCTATACTCAAGTAGAAGGTATTGATTTTGAATAAACCTTTGCCCCTATTGTGATATTAGAAGCCATTAGAATGTTTTTATCATATGTTGGTTTTAATAACTTCAAAGTTTATCAAATGGATGTTAAATATACTTTTATAATGGAAATTTAGAGGAAGAAGTATATATTTAACAACCAAAAGGTTTCCTTTTATCATAAAACAAGGACTATGTGTGCATATTTAAGAAGGCATTATATGGGATAAAGCAAGCCCCCAAATATTGATATTCAAGGCTTGATAAAAACCTACAAGAACAAGGTTTTAAAAGGGGAGTTGTTGATAGTTATATATATATATATATATATATATATATATATATATATATATATATATATATATATATATATATATATATATATATATATATATATATATATATATATATATATATATATATATATATATATATATATATATATATTGAAGGTGAGAATTAGTTGATTGTTATGGTATATGTGGATGATATCATTTTTGGAGGAGATAGTGAATGAATGTTCCAATCATTTTAAAAGAAATACAAAAGGAGTTTGAAATGTATATGTTGGGTGAGTTGTCATTTTTTCTTGGTTTGAAAATTTATCAATCTAACAAAGGGATATTTATCTCCCAAAATAAGAATATAAAGGAGATGTTGAAGAAGTTTAGAATAAAAAATTTCATACTTGTTAGCACATCCATGGTTACAGGATAGAAGTAAGTAAAGATGATGAATCTCCTAAAATGAATTAGATGCTTTATAGATCGATGGTTGGTAACCTGTTATACACCATGGAATCAAGAAAAGACATCATACAATTTATAGCCTTCATAACACATTTTCAAGCATCCACAAAAGAACACATGTGAAAAACTTCAAATGGATATTAAAATATATAAAAAGTACTTTGGATTATGTTTTTTGGTATCCAAGTGGTGAATATTTAACACTAACAACATACACATATGTAGATTACAAAGGAAATGTTGATGATAGAAAGAGTACAAGTGGAGGAGCATTCTTTATTGGAAAACATTTAGTGTCATGGATAAGCAAAAAGTAGCCTTCTATTCTTTATCTATGGATGGAGAAGATTAAATAAAAGTAGTGTCTTATTTTACACAATTCCTTTGGATGAAGCAGACTTTGAAATATTTGAAGATAGAATATGAACATCCAATCTCAATCCTCTATGATAAAATTAGTGCAATAAACATTTTAAATAATCTGATTATGCAATCTAAAAAAAACACATTCCAATAAAGTATCACTTTTTGAGAGAACATGTTATAGATAATCAAGTAAAGATGGAGTACATATATTCATGAAGCCCCTCCCAAAATAAACTTTTGAGTTTCTAAGGCATAAATTTGGAGTGATCCATTCTTCATGTAGTCATTAAATATGTCAAGAGAAACATGGATTAAGGGGGATATAATTATTTTATTATTTAACTCCATTGATATTTTGATGATATATACTATGATTATGTTGTATGTTTCTTTGCCATTAATGTCAAAGTGGGGGAATTAAAGAAAGGGGGAGAAAAGGAGGAGAACTACATCAAGGTGGAGTTCATGTACTATTTTTCTATAGGATTTCCATCAATGAAAAATGAGGATATTTTTTGAATATTATCGTTGATGTCAAAGGCATTATAATTAATGTAATAGAAATCAAAAAAATTACCAATAGAAGTGTCATTAATGCAAAATTATTATATTTAATTTGCAGTAGTGATTCATGATGAATGGATCAACATTAAATAAGTTTTAAATAAACAATCAATTAATATTTTTTAAGGATAAAACTACCCCACTTAAGACATGTATTGAATCCTATGATGGTTTTGATGACACACTTGATCTATGGATGCCTTGGGGAAATCACCCCACTTAGTGAATTAATTAAAAATTTGATTAAATAGACACCTTTTGATGAAAGGGTGCCTCTTTGATGGGACACCTCCTTTTTGAAGATACTTTGGAGTTTATATAAGGTAGATATAAGATTGGAAAAAATATGTGAAATAATTCCCTCCATCATTCAAGCATAATCAATTGTTTTGTAGAAAAGAAAAAGAGGAGATTGAATTTTCCATCATTCATTGATGAAGCAACTATAGTAAGGTAGAATATTGTTTTAGTGGAGGTTGATGCCTTGAAACAAATAAATTGGTGTCTCTTGCTATGTTAGTGATTGATGGTGGGTATTGGTGTCTCTAAGTATGTTGGTACCTATGAAAATTTGAAAAATGATTACTAGTTTACAGCTGGATTTGGATGGTAGATCCAAGTATCTTTTCTTTGTAATTTTTCCAAAGAGAGGTTTTTCCACATAAATATTGTTTGCTTTATTATTAGATATTGTGTGAATGATTTTTTTGTGAACATTAATTCCTAAAATTTAAAGTTTAATTATACATTAATTCACCCCCCCCACCTCAATGTGTTGTGTGATTAATATTATGTATGAATATGTGTGTGTGTATTGAGACATTTATTTTTATTTTCTAGTGGGATGGTAAAAGCCTAGTCTTATTCATAGCTCTATGCTTACTGATGAAATATTGGGAATTTAACATTTTTGAGGTGGGTAAGTGAATTAGTTTCTTTATTGAAATTTAATGAGAACATTTGTTATCTATGTTTTATTTTTGAAAGTAATAAAAATTGTTTTATTTTTTTGTAAGGGTTGTGATGGAAAATATATGTCAATATTTGTCTCTATTCTCATGGATGAAAGTTTGAGTTTATAATGGTGAGAGAAATAAATATTGAAACCTCATGGTTATGATTTGTTTTGATGGATATTGGTAATGAAATATTTTTTATTCTTTAAGATTAAAATGTAGATTGAAACATGATAGTTTTTATATCTTAATGTACATATACAAATTTGGGGCATGTATTCATTATTAGATCATTTTAAAAAATTATTAGTAAAAATAATTATACATAGTTTTTTGTAACATTATGATAAGAAGGTATGAAAAAATATTTGTAATCATTTTTTAGTCTCCACTATAATATGAAATATTCAAAAAACATTTCAATGTTTTTATCTCTTCTTAGGGATTATATAAGAACAGATTATGGGTTGAAACTAATATCAATTTTTTTCAAGAATGTTTGTGACAAAAATTATATGTCCATAGTTGTTCTTGTCCTCTTGGAGTATTTTTTCCATTAGTGGTAAGTATATACACCTGATATTCTAATATTTTATAATGGATCATGAATGCAAAAATTTACCAGAGTGGATGCCAGTGATGTCCCTTACTTAGGGGCTCTTTTATCTACACACAAGCTCTGATACCACTGTGATGTCCCTCACTTAAGGGCTCTTTTTTCTCCTACAAAAGCTCTGAACAACTGTAATATCCCCTTTCAAACAGAGAATATATAAACACATAAAGCTCTGAACAAGATATAATTTTGTAGAATAGATTCACATATGCATAAACAAATCACAATATAATATCTCAATAGCAAATCAAAGATCTCATCACTTGTTCTTCTGGACGATTACACAATTGAGTCTCTGTTATACAAATAAAAGAATATTAAAATCTGGTCTTAAAACCCTGGCTTTTGCTAATCTGGAAGTGAAATCTAGATTCTGGAAGGTCTCTACTTTTCTGTGTCGACACACAGACGCCATCGTCGGTCGATATCTCACTGACGTCGGTCACTATCGATCGGCTTTCTGCCGACGTCGGTCTTCAGTCGACCGATGTCGGTCACTGGAAGCTCTTTGTCTGCCGAGGTCAGTGCCTGAGTGGATCTGTACGGACCTGTACGGACTTAGTACGGCCACCAACCTGTTTGTTCTTAACCCCTGATAGCTGAACAACCTGATCTCAAGAATATACGATTCTAACATAGTAGATCTATATTTGTATAACTTATTGGATCAACAACTAAATAAGAAATACCTGGAATATTTGTAATAACTTCTGTGTGAAGCTATCCCTCAAATCTGTACCTCTGTGATAACTTTTGGATGAAGCTATCTCTCAATTTGGCAATAAATCAGTTGATATCTCATAGCCTCTAAATCACACACAATGAAGAGTTGACGTTCTCCACTGCAATGGAATCCTAGAACCCTTGGCTCAGTCTTCACAGAAGAATTTCTTCAATTTTCAATAATCAATAATCTATGCATAATCAATAATGGCCTCCATGTGAAACCCTTATACCCTCAAAAAGATATGCTTGCCCTAATTAGGGTTTCTTAAATTAGAATTAGGGTTTCTAATTAAAAATAGGCTAAATAATTAATATTTGATTAAATCAATCAAATATTAATATCTCCCTCAATACATGTTGGATCCTCGAACCGATCGAAGCTAGTGAATCAGGGAGTGATTCTACACATGACCATACCAAAATAAAGGCGCTCCGCTACATGTCAAATGTCCCTAAATAATAGGAGCTCAGGCCCAATGTGTCTGAAATAACTTGAATGAAAACCAAATGTAGAAATTCTATGAATCAAAGTCAAGCCAAGCTCCATTATGACCCCCTATCCAT
Source organism: Torreya grandis (assembly GCA_037957365.1). Taxonomy (NCBI): domain Eukaryota; kingdom Viridiplantae; phylum Streptophyta; class Pinopsida; order Cupressales; family Taxaceae; genus Torreya; species Torreya grandis. The sequence continues at coordinate 1,342,612 of JARHVA010003736.1, forward strand.
CCTATTAGCCTACGAAGGTCGCATAATAGGCTAATCATCAAGACTGTCAATGTCCTTGAAAAAGGGGACATGACAATCCGCCCCTCCAGAAATTGCTTGTCCCCAAGCAATCTCGGAACAATGAACTAATCGATCCACTTGGATCCCAAGGAAAAAGTTTTATAACATCCATCATGTCACCAATCAACCCATGTGAATAAATCATCAACATCAACAGCATCAACAGTATCAAAATCAGCAACTAAAAAACTACACTCGACACCCAAACAACTATCTGAAGACCAACTGAAGATGTCGGTAGAAGAAACCACTCTGTGGAACTCAAGCCAACTAAAATATCAACCCTGTCAAAATTCAAATCCCTATACTCACACCCAACTGGACCGTGGATATGACAATCATTGGTACCTGAGTCACTGACACCAAAACTAATCTCTAGATGCAAAGAAAAATAAGGAGCATACCTCACCGTATGATGCTGGTAAGAACCCCCAAACTCTGCTACTGGCTCACTATTGCAAAACTGGGACTCAATGGATGGTTCCAATCTCAGCTCAACAAACATCACCTCAACATCCCTGTAAGGTAACATAGTAGAAAGGGTTCGTAAAATATCCTCACCCAATCTGCTAATAGCACTAGTACCTCAGACAAGAACACCTTCTGTCATCTTATGTGAGTCCAGATGAACACCTGCACTATCCAGCAAAAACTCCATGAATGGTTCAATGCAGTAAAAATTATATGTGGAAGCATCAACATACTCCCCCACACACCCCAACTGATCTCTCTGTAAAGGTGGCACAACTCACTGTACCACACTGTCATCCATGTGAGAATAATCAATCTGGAGACTCGACTCCACTGGTATCTCAAACTCATCAGAATCAGGTACTCCCAAATCCTGAACATGTGTATCAGCCTCAACAACATGCTCCTCAGCAACAACTGTAGGAATGTACTCATCACCAACCACCTCAATATACAAATGATCATCCATACTCTGTAAATCAACTCCAAAGCTCATATCAACAGATGGAGTATCAACAACTGTAGCATCACTATCTAACTCTTCCATAAGGAAAGAAACAACCGGTGAAACTAAGTCCTCAAAACTGTCCACTGCATTCTCCTGAGTGTCATCTGTAATAATAGGATCGTGGGACTCTTCTACAATCTCTGTCATAGCTGAGAGATCATCAACCCTCAGTGCACTAACATTTGAGCACACCTGTACACTCTGAGTGTGAGCATCTAAGTCATCCTCATCTTCACTATCTCCTATCTCATCATAATCATAATAATCATAGGACATGCTACTCTCTCATTGAAGTGATCTGTAGTGCTCTCTCCTTAGCTTAAAAAAGTGATCAAAAGGAAACAACTTCTAAACTTGAGGTGGTACTAACTCCCACTCCTCATTCGTTGTCATATACCGTGCGGGTTTGTCTTTGGATGTAGGATATGAAAGAGATTCATTCAACCTCTTCAAACTTAGTTCCAGCTTCTTCATATCATTGTCCCACTGTCTCTGAGTATATGAAGTCGTGATGATACTTTGTTGATTCAATCTACCCAACTACCCAACAGGATGGCAAGACATTAGCTCTGATACCACTGTGATGTCCCTTACTTAGGGGCTCTTTTATCTGCACAAAAGCTCTGATACCACTGTGATGTCCCTTACTTAGGGGCTCTTTTATCTGCACAAAAACTCTGCTACCACTGTGATGTCCCTTACTTAGGGGCTCTTTTTTTTCCTACAAAAGCTCTAAATAACTATAATATCCCCTTCAATCAGGGAATATAGAAACACATAAAGCTCTGAACAAGATACAATTTGTAGAATAGATTCAAATATGCATTCATCCAGATGATTACAATAGATGTCCTTCTAAACTGTTACAATTACAGTCCTCTCTTATGCATATAAAATATGAAATACAGTCTTGAAAACCCTGGCTTTGCAAATATGGTAGTGAAACCTAAATTCTGGAAGGTCTCAGCTTTTTTGTGTCGACACACAGATGCCGTCGTCGGTCGATATCTCACCGACGTCGGTCACTGTCGGTCGGCTTTCTGCCAACGTCGGTCTTCAGTCGACCGATGTCGGTCACTGGAAGCTCTCTATCTGCCGAGGTCGGTGCCTGAGCGGATCTATACGGACCTGTACGGACTTATTATGGCCGCCAACTTGTTTGTTCTTAACCCCTGATTACTGAACAACCTGATCTGAAGATGTACTATTCTAATACAGAATATCTCTATCTGTATAATTTATTGGATCAAAAACTAAAAAAAGATAAATACCTGAAATTTCTGTAATAACTTCTGTGTGAAGTTATCTCTCAACCCTGAAATTCTATGATAACTTCTGGATGAAGCTATCTCTCAAATCTATACCTTTGTGATAACTTCTAGATGAAGCTATCTCTCAATTTGGCAATAAATCAACTGATATCTCATAGCCTCTAAATCACACACAATGAAGAGTTGACGTTCTCCACTGCAATGGAATCCTGGAACCCTTGGCTCAGTCTTCACAGAAGAATTTCTTCAATTTTCAATAATCAATAATCTATGCATAATCAATAATGGCCTCTGTGTGAAACCCTTATACCCTCAAAAAGATATGCTTGCCCTAATTAGGGTTTCTTAAATTAGAATTAGGGTTTCTAATTAAAAATAGGCTAAATAATTAATATTTGATTAAATCAATCAAATATTAATATCTCCCTCAATACATGTCAGATCCTCGAACCGATCGAAGCTAGTGAATCAGGAAGTGATTCTGCACATGACCATACCAAAATAAAGGCACTCCGCTGCATGTCAAATGTCCCTAAATAATAGGAGCTCAGGCCCAATGTGTGTGATATAACCTGAATGAAAACCAAATGTAGAAATTCTGCAAATCAAAGTCAAGCCAAGCTCCATTATGACCCCCTATCCATCCTATTAGCCTACGAAGGTCGCATAATAGGCTAATCATCAAGACTGTCAATGTCCATGAAAAAGGGGACATGACAATGCCTTAATGGTAGCATGAATTTTAGTGGCTACTCTTTGTTAATTCATTAATATTTTGTCTTTAGAAATTGACATTTAGTTATTTTAGGGGGTTGTGAATAACATCTATTTGCCTAAATTATATTGGTGCAAATTACTTTTCTAGGTCAACTCACCTACTGTTTAAAATAAATTTCATACATAGAAATATATTTTTTCACTATGTCTAAATTAAATATGAGATTATTCACCATTATATGTAAACATATATATATCCATATACTCATAATGTAAACTTTTAGTAGCATGCAAGGGATGAAATAATTTTATGTGAGGTTTTTGTATAGTCACACACCCATCTAAATTTTATGCCCTATTATTATTTTCCTATCCATTTTAATTCTCACTTAAACACCATATTCTAACTTTTGTCAAACTTTTGAAACACATACTTAGAGATTAACCAAAAAAACCCAAGTTAATTTCTATATGGACCACTAAAATTTACCCTGCTTAGTGGGTGTACTATGCATGATGTGATATTGGCTTATGGTAATTTTCAAGATATGTATACATACTAATTTGTCATACCATGATTAATATCAATATGACCTCCTCTAAGTTTCTTTACATCTTACATTTTTTTGTCTTCTTACTAACCATATTTTCTACCTTCCCAATATCTTACCATATCATCATGTCCAATGTGCTCTATTTCATAATTTATTTTTCATATAATCTATTGAATGGATCAAAACCTTTTTGAGTTTTTATTATATATTATCAACCTTATTGATATCATATTGTGTTAACTGAGATGTTTTGATTATATTATCCTCATTGATACCATTGTAATAGAATTCAAGTTTAATTTTGGGTATTGGATCTATATACATAAGGGTCATATTTCATTCCCAAATTTATATCACATCAATTCACTCTGTATGTGATTAAATTTATGCCCCTAATTAGTATTTGGGAGATTTATAGGTTTATAACCTTATCTTTGAGGTCTTGTCTTGTAATATTATCAAACCTCAATAGGGGAGGTATTTTGGAGTTCATAATTAAGGATATATAGGTCTTCATCCTACCATTTTATATCTTCAACCTAAAAAATCTCTTTTAAATAAAAAATTAAGGTATAGGGGGAGATATAAGCAATGATGGGTCCACCCAAAGGTAATTATTTATATCCCTGAATTATTTCATTTAATTATTTATTTTATTATATATTGCTTGGTTTATTGATTTTTTAGATGTATGTGTGTATCCTTGCTTATGCTATTACTTATAAAAAATAAGATAGCATAAATATAGGGTTGATTAGTATTTCCATTTTAACCTTTGATTTCATATACCCCCATTTGGTTGACTATCATACTTTAACTTATTTACAAACACATACCCATCATTTAATTTATTTACACCTTTACAATAAATTTTACAATCATTTACTCATCATTGAGCCCTGGTGAGAGATATAAAACATGTCATAGTATAATGATTTGGAAACATTTCCTCTTTAAATTTGAGTTTATATTACCCTATGTTAAGTATATATTTATTCTAGGTCAATAATCGATCAACCAAGTATATGTAGGCTATATTTGTATGCCATTATTCAATCCTTATTCAATTGAGAGAAATATGATTGTTATATGTCACCCTAGCATGTACATATATTATTTTGAACACAATGTGAACCTTAACCCAACTCTAGTTGGATCATTTTCATGTTTTTTCTTTTATCTTCTTAGTTTAAAATTAAAAAGAATAATATATTGTCAACCCAAATGTATTAGCTAGTGTGATAAAATTTTCTTAGTTGTAGTAACAATAATATATAGCTCGATACAGTTCTCAATTTTTATATAACT
>JARHVA010003736.1:1352500-1400000 GCA_037957365.1 Torreya grandis
TCCATATAAAGTTTCTTATGTAAATGTGACGTGATGTCCATCCAAGTCAATCTCTCTATAGATGAATCTTTCTCATTCAAATGTACTATCACATTCATGATCCCTATATAAATATTACTTCATGTGGATGAACTTCCTTTGTTTATCTTTTTCAGTGTTGGTGAAAATTAATTAAGTTATTCTTGATAGATGACATCTTTACACACTTGTGTTTCTTCCTTAGAATTCATGAAAACCCTAAGATATTATTAATGAAACTTTAAGTATATGCATATCACACGCCATGGATATGGCTGAAGAAAAAAGTCTCCATTAAGATGTGTTTGACTTCCTATCATGGTACAACTCATTATTATTAAAGTTTAAATTAATGATATTAAATTTTATTTTATCTTAGAACATTTTTTTCTATCCTTGGACTCATCATATGAGGGATTTGTCTTGTTATACATGAAAATGCATAAAGTTTCCTTACATACATTCCATTTATAAGATAAAAGGAAATATCAACCCTTTGACATTTTAAAGACTCCAAGAATGTGATGTTTTTAAAATTTGAACACTTGAACCCTTACCTAGTATACCATTTCATGAGTATCAATGTTTTAATTACCCTGTCAACTAAAACTGCATTTCTAGTGGTCACCCTAAGATTTTGCGAAAATCTTCACCAAATTTCCCTTATTATAATGACAAAAAGCCTAATGATATTATTTATAAAGTAAAAACATTACAACTTATTTATAGCATCATCACTCAGTGTCCAACTACCTTATGAATCCATTATTAAAGTAATAAAACTAATGAGTTTCCTTCTTATATGGTTATTCCTAAGAAGCTTCCTTCCAAATAATATTTTAGTGACAAAGTGGTTGAATCCCTTAATGTATATCTCACTATTTTTTATTATGATTATGGTTACATATTCTATAGCCCATGCTTGTATGTCTATGCCCAATTTAAGGATGCATAAATCTTCCTTTATCATTCCTACTTTTAGTGATCTTACAATAAATCCTCACTTTATTCTAGCATTGATTTAGCTTGCATAGTTTTATCTATAAATCCTTATCTTTATGACTTGCCTAAAATCAACCCTTATTACATAGAAGTTGATAGGTATTAAATGTTTTGATTTTAGACATTAACCTCATGTATAATTTTTTTTTTCTAAACATATTTAGATCATGCTTCATGATCAATCCATCATCGAACCTTATCATTTCCCCACATATTCTAGTCCTTTGAGTGTGCATCCTCTAGAGATGTTGGTTTTAATTATATATCCCACATTTATGATGTCTTATTAGGAAATAACAACACCATGCTATTAATTTCATATAGTTTCTAGTCACTCATAACATCAATGTCAAGTATATCAAATTTATCAATAAAAACAACATCACATTCATAACTCAACAAATCTTTTCCCTAAGAGTGATTGTAAAGAACCTCCTAATGAGACTCTAGATGGATCTAGATATTTTTAATACACATACATTGGATTAAATACCACTACAAAACACCCCAAAGTATGTTCCATATTATGATTTTGATAAGGTCTCCAATCATTTAGCTCAAGAATATGGATCTTACAGGTGATTTTTATCACATCATAAGATGAAACACCCAATTCATAACATACATTGTCTATCACCTCAATATTATAATCTTAAATGATCTTGTGGGTTAAATGAAAGTAGTAAACATTATTTTAATAATTATAAATGAATTTGATAGTATCTAGATGTACTTTACCTTGAGGAAGTTAAATTTCATATTCAACCAATTATAATCCATCTAAAGATTAAAATTTATTATATCCATGAAAATGGGGAGGTATAATTTTTAGCAAAAATTGGACACTATAGGTGAGACTAATTCAAAACTTGATTAGGTGAAACATTTACTTTCCGAATTAAGTCTCAAATGAACTTTTACTATAGATTTTAGCAAAGTTTAAGGTTGTTTTGACAAAGTTAAGGTTAATTGTTCATTTTGGTCTTGCATTTGTCTAGTCACTTCATGACATGTTTCAAGTTATTAAATGGTTATAAGGGATTATAGGGCCTTGTTAAGTCATATAACATATGAAAAATTCATTTTGTGCCCCCTTTGGTCCATACAAGTGCCCAAAATATGTAAAACACTCTTTTATAATGTTAGAACCTTTTGAATTGTTTTATTGATTCATTTTGTGATGTTCTAAGAAGGAATATTTTAAGAAATGAAAGGTAAAAATTAGGTGTAAGTTATTGGTACATCATTAAAAATATATATAGGCATTTGGAAGCTCTATGAACACTTGTTGTATCAGTTCAAATAGCCTTCCAAGCAGAATATGATAGTTCTCATGGTAAATTAAGGGTTTTTCAAAGGGTGGTTACATGTTTTCAATGTGAAGTTAACTTATAAACAATCCCATGGATTCATCCATCCTCTAAAGGTCCAAATAGAGGAGAAACCTACTCTTTTTCCCTATCAATATCCTTGGTAGCCTTAGAAGGCACATCAGTTTACACTTAGTACAAAGAGGGGAGAGAGAGAGAGAGAGAGAGAGAGAGAGAGAGAGAGAGAGAGAGAGAGAGAGAGAGAGAGAGAGAGAGAGAGAGAGAGAGAGAGAGAGAGAGAGAGAGAGAGAGTTGGGAGATAATATCTTGGGAATAATAGGGGTTACTTATATGCTTATAATTTTTCAAATTGGTATCCTATCAAATCCCCTTAACTCTTTAAACAATCATTAAGAGTATAAGGAGCTAAAAATGCCTTCTTCATCCTTACAGGCTTGGGTTTCTCTTTGTAATTCTATATCTGATCTCAATGGAAGATTAGTAATAATATTTAGGTGATATCAAGGTGAAAAAATACATATATAACATAAAATTCATCAAGTACATCATTTAAATAAAGGGCATCTAGAAAGAAACCAATTCTTCCTTCTTTGTGTGTATGTTACAATCAAGACTAAAAGAAGGTTTTTGATTTGTTTAGGTGTTTTCTTGCTTCCATTCATCCTCAAAAAACCTAGATAAATTAAAAAATACTCTTATTAACCCCCTTAGATCATCTCAAGGCATTAAGTGAGATAAAATAGTGAAGTTAGAGACCAAACCATGCATTCCAAGGGGATTATTGCATAATTATAAGTCAAAGATAGACCTTATTGAGGTCATGAAGTTTAACAAGGGTTTTCAATAAGTTTTTAATATTTAATATGGTTTTATCCATGTTTATCATTACTTTATCTATTTTCAATCAGCTTACCTCCATTATTGATAGAAAGAGATTAGTCTTGGGAATCAAAGGGTATGATCAAGAAGGTGAGCTGGAAGTGGTAGGATTGTGCTTGAAACCTAAGTTGTGATAATATAATAAGTGTGTATAGGTTTGAGTTAATTTATATGAATTATTAAAATTACTCATTTTATAAGATTTAAAATCATATCAACCTCCTTTATATAGGAGTACTTAAGGCCTATTGAAGACTAGAGAGGGTAGTGTGATCTTGTTCTCTAGATGGGATAAACCAATGTCAGATTGGTTTCTCATCCCAATAATATCATAAAAATACATATATAACATAATAAACATCATATTTTCATTTAATTTTTCTTTGAAATAAAAATTGATGATTATCATGAGTAAGCAATCATGAGTAGAATGGACGTTGGAAGTGGACTGTACATCAAGTCAATGGCTAAGTGGGTTGATCAAGCCCATTGACATGGATGAAGGCAATGTTAATAAGAATTCTATAAGTAAATAAAATTACCTAAAATATAAATATTTATTAAATGGGTGCTATAAGGAAGAATAACATGTAAATGATGTAGTTAAGAACCTAAATTGTTACCTATAGGCCTGCCACAAGCCCAAGTAAAGGAGACTAATATAGGCATTATACGAAGGTCATATAAAGTCACAAAAGTAATAAAAGATTATAAAAAATTGGAAACATTCATTGGAACACTAGGGGAGTTAATATAGACTCAAGACACCCCATTTATAAAGTACACCATAGAATGAGATCAAACCATCATGTACACACTAGATATGTATACACAAGAGAAGAAACATACTTATGGCATATAATGGAGGAATAAAAGTTTTTTATATATTTTAGGAAGAAAATGTATAATATGTTTAAATATCACTAAGGTGTCTAAAAGTTCCAATAAGTAGAATCCTCCCTCAAACTTGTAGTCAAGGATCTAAAACACTACCTACATGCCTATTTAGGAAGATGGGAGAGAAGTATGGGAGTTCATTGGAAAATATGAAGGAAATAAATAAAAATAAGGAATTTTCACTTCATTATATATTATAACAATATCTTCAAATATTTTCACAATGTGACTAAAGGAAAAATAAAGGGAAAGATGCCTAATTAGGTGTAAAAGGCGTAAATGAGCATACATAGGCCTGTGTGTGTGAAATATGAATTAAATTTCATGTTATGAGGTGTTTTAAAAATTAAATATACTTAAGGTATGAATTATAAGTTTTATTATAACTTATTAAAATTTGGAACCATTGAAAAAGAAGAAAAATGAGGGAAAAGGCTTGTTAGGGTCAATTAAAGAGGACTGTGTCTAATCCCTACTTAGGGCTCAAGGAAGATTCTATAGGTTTGAAAGGATAATTCATTAGTATAAATATAGGGACACCTAATAAAATTTTTTTTAGACCCTATTATGTATTTTTAAATCAAAACTAAACATTTTAAAAATTTCTTGCCAAATCACCTTTGACTATACAGTCATGTTGATGTGGCTAGGAAAAACAAATTTTAGTACATGTGATCTCAAAAAAGTAGGTGCATGGGTAAAAATGGATTATTGGGAATATGTAAGGGTTTGTATACTCACTATTCTAATAATTAGTTCATCCATCTAGGTCCACAACTTTATAAATCATCCTTAAGACTCTAAGTGCCCTAAAACCCTCCTTAAACCTTGAATACAACCTAATGGAAGAAACAAAGCTTTAAAGCACTAAATATGAATTTAAATCACCTATATGATTCTCATTAATCTCATATTAATATTATTAATTATATTTATAGCATGTGTGGACTGGGAATGTATATAAATAGATTAAAAGTCATAGTTACATGTTTGTTTGTGAACATACAAAGTGATGATATGTACTTAAATCAAGTAATAAGGAATTTTAATCATATTAAAATGTTATATGACATTCTAAACCCATTTTAAATACCTCTAAATTTGATAAATGAGATACCAAGTCACTATATTGAACCAAAATGATGATATTTCTATCATCTTGCTCAAGAAGTCTAATTGTAGGTCTTGGAAACGTTAATTGGATCATGAATATATCATATACACTCTCATAAAAACTATATATATATAAATTATAAATCATGTTCATTAAAAAACTCTCACACGAGTTAAAAACTTTCACAAGTCCTAAATAAAAGAGGTGTAATGACTCTTGCATCATAAGAAATGAGTTGTAAGCTAGTCTAGAACATTATAAGTCAATAATTTTTCAAGGTAAATTGGAGGGATTATAATAATCATCTAATAAATATTTGAATTTAGGAAATAATATATTTATATCATCCTCATCCCTCAAAACTATTTTATTTATCCATGACAGTGAATACATCTATGTACTCCTTTCAATAGAAAATGTGATTGTCTGGCTCCAAAATGACTTCCATTGACTGAGCTAAAGCTATACAAAATTAAACTAAATATGTTATAGAAGCCTTCCATGGCATAAAATAAGAATATTCCTTTGTTATTCATGCCTTGATAGTAAATAAATAAATATTCATGAATTTTAATTCCAATCTTTCATAAGCAAGAAACATAGTGAGAGACAAATGTTAGCATCAAATATCTTCAAGGTGTCAAGTTTCAATTAGAGGACTTGTAACTACCCTTGAAGATGCAAAGGTGTAACTTCAAATAAAATAATTTAGATTAAATAAGATCAAAATTTCCAAATTAAATTCCTACACCACTCCTCACAAGGAATCACTCCAACACATGTTTTAGAATGCTAAGAATAAAGATCACAACACATCCTTTGTAGCTTGGTGTCACTCTTTATCTGTATTGTAACTCATTTGATCATGATGGGCATATCATGAGTTTATCTTCTTGTCCTATATGCATCTATTCTTCATATTATTTTATAAATTCAACCTTCAAAGACATGGAATGAATCCTTTTGCTAAGTATTGTGAATCCCTACTCAACTAAACACTTGTACTATGTATTTGAATGTTGAATAAATTTGATTCTTACCTTTTCAAATGCATGTAGCTAGTGTACTTGTATGATTGTTTATGAATTTTAGTAGTAGTTTTTTCACTCTCTCTCATTTATAATATACTACCTATTTGAAAATGGATTGTGTATACACATAATATTTTCAAACTTGTATCGATTACTCACACTTTGTATCTTGCAAGAACCCATCGAATCTTAATCTCTCTAAGTGCATGCCTTAATGGGTGCACTAAGAAAGGGGTGGGTAGAACATTGGTGAGTTTTAGGATTATTGTCCCTTTTTACACTTTTTATCTACACACTTGTCTCTTGAAAACATTATCCCTGAGCTTTTTCTTCTCTATTACACACTTTCCAGTCATTTTCTACCTTTTTTCCACCTTTTTCCAGACTTAGCCCCTTTTTTACTATTTACTATACTAGGTCAACTGGGTCAACCCTGTATAGTTTTGGGTGAAATTCACTTAGGTCTAGGTTGGCTATTTTTTGACCTATTCCATATCCTATTGAATCCTTATCCAAAATTATGCTAGGTCAAATGGGTTGACTTTGTCGACTGAAACTTTTGAAAGGGCTTAGGGTTAAATCTACCTATATATAATATTATTTCCCCATTATTTAGAGAAGAAAATAATAAGTAAGAGGTATTTCACATATAATTATAAACCATTATACTTTAGGAGAAAACTTAGGGTTTCATAATTTCTTTGGATAAATGGATCTTATTTTATGGAGAAGTTTTTTAGATGCATTGATAGGTTGTGTAGCCTAGATCTGATTTATCCTTATCATCCTTACATACCATAATAACTTCTTACAAAGCACCTTGGCCAAGGGAGATATTTAGGCTTGATGGTTTCATCTTCAAAGGTAATTATTTATAAAATTTTCCTCTTTTGTAAGAGTATATAGATAGGATTTGTACTTATCTTCCATGCATCAGGATTTTGTATACATTGACATGAGTGTATGTCTCTTATGCATGTTTAATTTTATTGTTTCTAAACCCCACTTTGTGCCATGATATTTTTTGAGTACTATATTAGAATTTAATTTAATTTTTATTAGTTTAGTGAATATAAAACATAGGACCTAGCTAGGGTTATTTCATGATTGTGCTTGATTGGAGGCTTTGAAACTCTCTCTAGCATTGTGTATTGTGATAAGAGATCCCTTAATTGAGTCTAACAAATACCCATATTGATCATGTTATTGATTATATAATTTTTACCTAATTATAATTATATGGTATGATATATATTCTCTGAGTTAGGATTAATTTGTATACATGATGTATTTTGGATTGCATACATTCTACTGAACCTAACATAAACCTAACCCTTGCAGGTTTTCTTTTACATTTTTCATTATTTTATCATTTTATTTCTCTATATTTATGATATTCGGTTGATAGTGTCAATATATATCTATCTTATATGCACATGTTTAACACATAGTCACATCAGTATGACTATGTTATATTTGTGTAGGATTCTCATTAGGTACATACTACTAGGTCAACTCTATCAACACAATACACTTTTAGACATCCAAATCAGGATACTAGGTCAACCTTATTAAATTTGTACATTTACATACTTATATAAAAACATAATAGGTCAACCCTATTGACTTAATATATTTTATAAGTTTTTAGCAAATAGGGAACTATAGAACTAGGTTGACCTAGTCGACACAATTGGTAGATTTTACAAGCACAAATCAGGGTACTTTAATAACAATCTCATTTTCATTTACATCCTCCAACCCACCAAGGTTCCTTTTTATCTTTCTCTATCATTTCTATTATTTATTATAATTATCTTTTTTAATAATTTGTAGTATTTAAAACTACCCCTATACAATTAACTAGGTTTACCCTATCGATGTAGTTCTATTGTCTATATTCTATCTAGAAAACTAGGTTGATACTATCAATGTAGTTATTTTTTAGACCCTTGCTTCCACAATACATTAGCAACACTATCGACTCTTTTCTATAATATTTGCATACAATGTCATATGAAATGACACTATACTATGTTTTAAGGTTGGAATTAACACTTATATGATAGTAGTCAACTCACACTTTCATTTTCTATTGATTGCATGATTAGAATAGATCACATAGTCTAATTATGTGGTTTTTAAATATAAAATTTAGTTTCACTATTTTCCTTTTTATGCACACACTACCAAATCACATAATCTTGAGATGTCTTTTAACAATTGTCTACCCAAAGCCTACCTACTTAGATTTCATCACCAAGGGTGAGGCTGACTTGGTATTCTGGCCAAGTATAAACATGTGGTTAATGGTATATATTGGCTAATTACCTGACACCCTTATCATTTTTGTGTGTGAAGAGAGGGGGTAGGCCCCAATACCAAGCTAGTACCATTGCCAATATAGATCCCTTTTAGCCTAATCATCCTGAAACCATCCTTAGATTACTTTCTAGTTCCTTACTTATATCCAACTTCATATCACATCTAAATTCCTATTCTAATAATCTAAACAACATTAAATATGACCACTTAGCTATCGTTTACTTTCCAATTTGATTTATTGTTCTTTACTCAATTGTATGTTGTATTGCAAAAACATGCATTAGCTAGTGTTGGTGCAAGGTTTTATGTTGTGTGCCTCAATTGGATCAACCTCATTGACCCAATTGATTATTCATTTCCTTTCCTTTATTCCTTTCATAAATACTTTCAAAATTGGTCTTGCTTTAGTACACAGTCATTTTCCTTGACACAGTCTCTTACAAATTGTCTATTTTTCTCCTTCTTATAGTACCAGGTCAACCCTATCGACTATGTACACTTTGTAGCTCCTAGATCTAGTAATAGGTCAACCTTATTAACTTTATATAGTTTTCAAACCCTATTTTATATATTAGGTTGACCCTATCGACATAGTATAGTTTTTTTTCACTTCCTATTTCTTTGATTTCTCATTACTTTCACCTTATTTAGTCCTCCTCCTTCATCATGAACTTTTTATTTGAAAACAACAGAAAGTTGAATTTAATGGATATGATGATTCTTACTAACCCTCATAGGGTTTCCCATAAGCAACTTAGGGATCCTCTCCTAGACTAGAGTAATTTTCATATATCCACTCACACAATGAACTATGGCACCCCTCCTCATTCCTCTTCACTTCATAATCCTCTCTTATCACTTAAAGATCAACCCAAATTAGAGTATACTCTTGAAATGTTATTCTTTATCTCTAAGTTTCCATAAAATCAAGGAAAGGATTCTTCTACCATTTACCATCTCATGATTATTGGTCAAGCTAAAAATCCTCATTCACCTTCTCCCACATTCTCACATGGATTTAGGGATACTAGTTTATTTGACTCTTAGCCTCTTCCTTCTATTTTTACCCCTTCTCATACCATGACTTCTTCTTCTTTAACTTCTTCTACCTTCATGCCTAGTATCTCCACTAACATGGTAGGTTCTACATCTAGTTGCCCTCTCCTAAGACCCACTCTCCTTAATTATTACACTAGTGCATCATTTTCTACTCAATTTAATCATGCTTATAGAAATTCATCTTCTCACCCTTTACTATTCTATATTTTGCTACATAATAAAATTTTTCCACTAGTTCCTCACATTATAATAGTTCCTCTAAAGCTTTTACCAACACCAATAGTGGTACTTACACCACTACTTCCAATTCTAATTCTACAAATAATGCCAATAATGTAAATCAAACCCATAAAATCTTATTACAAACACTTGGTCAAATGAATACCTTTTAATCTCATAATATAAATCAAATTTTAAAAAGGCAAAACCACCTTATCCATCTTCAAACCCACCCTCCATAGATGCCATGGGGTACTCATAATCAAAATCTCCCCTCATCTCCTATTTGGGATTCACATGGTAATCTCATCACTCAACCTCCTCTTGTCAATAAGATAATTAAGCATCTTAAAAATGAATTTCTTACATCTCAAATTGCTAATATAAATATAGGAGGTATCACCCCTACCATTTCTTATAATGGATCAACTAATCCTACTTTTCATATAAAAACATTTAGAAATATCAATAAATAGGGGGCCAAATTAAACACCTTTGACACTACCAAGTTATTATCCAAAACCCTCATATCTGATGTTTTATATTGATATAACCAAATTAAAACTCATTCTATTACTAGTTTGTAAGATTTAGTAAACTCTCTAGTCTAAGAGTTTCAAACTAGTGATCTTCCTAAGAATACCTTGGCCCATTTTATCAATTGTAAAAAACTAGGAAATGAAATTTCCCAAGCTTCTATTAAAAGGTGGAAATTTTTTTCCAATAAATGTGAATGTAACATGGCTGATGATAACCTTTTCCATCTCTTTACCAATGCTCTTTTTCCCAAGTTACAATACCGAGTCTACACTCTCTCTCTCCACGTACATTAGAGACCATTGACCAAGTAAAATGTCAATATTTCTTTATGCATTAGACAAAAACCACCCCAACCTTATATGGTTACTAATATCTTACATAATAATAAGAATCATCATGCTATAAATGATTGTGTCATAGACTCTTATGACACCATTTACACTATTCAAATTGTTGTTCCTAACTAATATTTGAAACCAGCTCCCTCCTCAACAATTCACCAATCCTTATTTATCTTCACCTAATAACATAAATATTCACAAACCCTTATCCTTAGATAAATTACTAAAACATCTACCTAAGACTCTATCATGAGAACTTGATCCAATTGATCCTATGAAATCCTAGTATGATTCTGATCATTTTTGTTGGTTTCACACTAGTTGGGGTCATTCTCATGAGACCTGTAAGTAGATTCATAATTTATCTATGGATTTTATTCTTGGTCCTAATTTTTATCATGATTATATAATTTAGAAACACCAACAAGCCTATGACATTGCTTTCAAAACCCATGAAACTAATACTAAATCTTAAGATTTGAATCAAGGTAATGTTCATTTGGCCATCTATAAAAACTCTCTTCTAAATCACCAAGATAATCAAGACAAGCCCACCCCTTCCAAAAACAATTATGATAGCCTTATTGACCCAAATCTATAAGAGAATGTGGTTAATGTGACTAATATGCAAAGGGTGGTTTATTTCATTGATCCTCAACCTATCCACACCCCTCCATTATCTTGTATATACTATGTCATCCAAGATTATTCTCCAACTCAATTACATGAGTTGGGGCAAGATAACCTTATAAATTTTTATGAACCAATTCCAAATCCTCATTTAGGTAACACTTCCTATTCTATTTATTCCATTCCTCCATATTCTTTACCTAACACCAATGACAATCAAGATTTTATTAACACTTCTTCTAGCGATTCTCAAAACCAACCTACACCAACTAGTTCAACTTATCAACATAATTTACAACCTTATTCTAAACCTTATACCTCTTATCAACATAAATTCAAATTTAGTTTGGCTCCTCCTTCCAATGACCTTGTTCAACATTATGTACCTATTTCTAACAATCTTTTTATGGGTTATGATGATTGAGATCCTATCATGGAAATCACTAATCTCCCATCCCAAATTCCACTTCCTTAGCTTATGAGGACTTTTCCATGTCATTATAACCATATTATTCAAATTTTGTTTGAAATAAACATCCCTCATCCTCACCTAATAGGATGTGAAGCAACCTTATTTGGTTATGATGATAGCATATTACAATAATGTGAAGAGATGTCCATCCATGTTGATGAAAAAATAGACACTTCTCTTTCCCTAAAGTTTCCCATCATTTACATAATTCCTAATGATATTATTTTTCATGTAGATGTTCCACCTCTATTGATTAGTGTCTAAATTGGTGATATCCAAGTCAAGCATGCCTTGATTGATGAGGGTTTTTGCACTTGTGTTTCCTCTCTCAATTTTAACAAAACCCTTAGATATTATGAATGCAATCTCAAATCCACATATAACAAATGTTAAGGATATGATTGAAGGAAAATTCCTCCTTTAGGTTATGTGTGGCATCCCATTATCATCCCACCTATCAATGTTCATGTGAAGGTGATAATATTTAACTTTCCTCTATCTTTTAACATCCTGCTTGGTAGGCCATGGACTTACCATATGAGATTAGTTGATTCTTGTGCCTCCAAATGAATTAAATTCCCTCATAATGGATATATTTATATATATATATATATATATATATATATATATATATGTATAAGATTCAAGCTGAAACTAACCCTTATAATTTTGAATAATTCCAAGACCATGGTGTATTAAAGATTACTACTCTTGAACCTTTCCAAGTGTTCTATTTAGTGACTCTCAATGATTCAAATTTCCCATCAATTCCATTCAAGGTTATAATGGTCATCATGAACTCATTATTAATATTCCCCCTAACCTCCTAGATTTTGATGATGATGAGCTTAACAAGATCAATCTCAAGATTAAAACTTCTAATCTCTCACCTCATCTCATCTCTTAGTTTTTTACTTCTTTACAACCTCATTCTTGTAAACCAACTTGTGATGATATCCCCATTATCTTGACTAAGACTTGACAATCCATTCATCACATGTCATTGAATGACTGTCATCCCTACCTATATCATTGATCTTCATATACCTAATTATAATGATGGTTATACCTTAAATGATCATTTTTTAGGTCTTGTCTAGGCCTATGATACTGAGATTATCCATTATTGTTCCTCTTTGATTCAATATTTTAGTGATCCTTCCCATATTAAATCATATATAATTCCTAATTTTATTATTTTTACTCTTTATTATAGGATAGAGATGGTACAAATACCTCTAGTTTTTGAAGAACCTCATAAGAGTATGCTTATAGATCATTCTATGACTAAGCCCTATCACTTTGCTAGGTACCAGGACCCTTGTATCCTGATTATCCTTGAGATTCATGTAAATATCCTTCATAATTTTTTATATCTTCCCCTCCCTCAGTAGATCTTGCTTTAGATCCCATTCCTACACTTAATTTAACTAATTCCATTCTTGATTTTGATCCCATTGATCCTTTCATTGAGCCTAGTTTAATCCCTTCACCAGCACCACCCTCTCTTGGTGATGGTTTTCTTCTTTTACCACATATGGATCCATTTACCACCAAATGGTATGATGAGTGTTCCAAATCTCCTTTCACTTTTGTTACACCTCCTCCTATGAGTACTTCTAATAAGCCTACTCATTAGCATATCTATTGCTTCCACAAAATATATAATCATTCCTCTATGCATTATTTCAAGTTACAACAATATAGTGATACTTTAAATCCTTCTACCCCTTAGTCCTCATACAAGGCCATACCTCCCCCAAAACTACCTGAGTATATTTCTAAGTACAAAAAGGTATATTATATTTGGTGCCAATGTGGCACCCATCACATTTATAGTTATTGCATCCTTCAGTAACACCTTGAAGATCATATTTTAGCTATTCTCAGACCTTCTACCATTCTTCCCATAGATAATAAGGATACCCCTTATTCCCCCATGGTTCCACCTTCTATGGTTCCATCCCTTCTTATGTTCCCTTATTTACCTCTTATTCATCCACCCGTGAATCCTTCACCCATGAACCTTCCCCACTAGTGATCCCTTTATCTCTTGTATACTCTACTCCCATCCATTATTTTGAGCATCCCTTTCCTGATATCCCTCCTTAACATGATCCATAAAGTATTCCTATCTTTTCTATTAAGAATATTAGATGTGAAGTATTTTCCCAATTTTCAGTAAAGATAGATGAAATATTATTTGTAGTTTGCATTCAACTTCATAGAGACTTATCAGATGTTATGGATAATTTGTGTGGGAAAATATATTCATATTTATGATCACATGCATGGTGTTCTCACATTTTCATTTGGATTGGATGTGTTCTCCAATCTTATCTTTATCTATTTTTTATATCATTTGACATTGTGTAAAATTCTTATTGATCTTACGTGATGACTTTGATTTCACACTTTATATTGCTTATAATGTTATTTATGTTTGCCTATGGATGTCTTGTTTATAATTTCTTTATTTTATTATTTCAAAAAATCCTTTATTATATTTTCATGATTATTTTCTTTCTTATCTCTATATACATGCATAAATATCATTATGACTTGTTTATAAAAACCTTATTCCCATTAGTAATTCCTTATTTACTATGTGATATGTTATAAAAAAAATTAATCTCATTATAATCTCATTTTACCAATCCAATTTGGACCTCCTTTATTCCATTTTTCATAAACTAAGCATATACATGGTTGAGACTTGAGATAAAATGTTGGTCCATTGTTAAGCCTAAGTGTTCTAGTCAGTCTTATATTGGGTTACTTAGATTCCTTTATCCAAAGCCTAAAGCTTATTCATGTGTATCAATCTATCTCTCATGATTGGTCATTCCAATTCCATATGGAGGAATATCTTAAAAAATCCTTTAAAACATTCAAAATCCAAATCATTTAACAAAAGGCAATGATACAAAAGGAAAGAACATTCAAAATTTTTAAAATTCAAAATCACACTAAAAGATGTGACTCAAAGAACATCTACTTCTTCTAGTCGAATATCAAACTCCATAGTTGGCCTCATGATAGAGTCAAGGTCCATTGGGGTGTGGTAGGCTAGTATATTAGGAAAGGAGAATAAAAAAATATTTTAGTGTTACCTACTTTCTCATGTAAGTACCCAATATTTGCAGTAGACTAATGACTCTATAAGGGGTCTTGAGGAATGGGGAACACATCATGGGAAGGTATGTCCATTTTAATTTTCTTATACCAATATACCTTCATAATTTGATCTTAGTATCATTATTATTTTCCTATACAACTAAGTGTCTATAGGGAACATGTTTCCTTCATACATTTGTGGTCACTAGTCACTTAGTATCTTCTCATGTCCTTAGTATGCCTCCTATCTCTTAAGGTATTCTCATAAGATGCCTATGTTATGATTTTTAAATTCAATTTTTCATGCCCTAAATTAATCATATTTCCTCTTAAGAAATATTATTTTATTCACTGATCACTCCCCTAGGTATTTCATTTGTGAGTTGCATTGTAAGAACATGGATAGGAGCTAGCCTTCCTCACAAATTACCACAATTTCAACATTTTCATTACCAATCTCACCTTGTTACCATATTTTCAAATTTATTCCACCTCATTGGTGTTACCTTTATGATTTTTAGTGTAAGACCATGGATCAGACCTGGCCTTCCTCACAAAATTTTCTAATAATCCAAGTCACAACCAAAATTGCATGTGTAAAATATGAGATAAGATGTGAGTGATTATGAAGTTACATGTCATTTGTATGCTTCCCAAAATTATTTATTATGTTTTATGATTAATTAGTTACTTTTTCACTTTTATATTCTTATTTTTTGATTACATGTAAGAGTCCAACCATTTCTTGAATTTTCATACTTCTTAGCTTGAATTATTGTGATAAATTTCAAACAAATTTTGTCAATTTTGTTTTTATTTTATACTTCCCAATGTGATTTAGTATTATTGAATAAATTAATTGATTTATTTTCATACCATTTATCCTTTTATGTAATTTCCACTATATTACATTATTTTCCTACTTCCCAACGTGACTTAGTGTGATTTTACTTATTTTAATTTTGTGCCAATCTTTTTCATGGTTTAAAAAAAAACTTTTTACCATCTTATTTACCATCCTTTGGTTATTTATAATTATTCATATTCTTGTTATTACACATTTCCCAACATGAAATAGTGTGTAGTACATTTTTTTTATTGATTATATTTTATCAAACCTTTTTTGGCCTATTTATTTTTAACAATGCATGTGTCTTACAAAATGATATAAAAGAAAACACAGCTCATATATTTCCTATAACATATACAATAATAAATAAATACATGTGCTATAAATAAATATATCCAAGAATCCACTACCACAATCATAATACAAACACATCATATCAAGCATCCAACTACCAAAATGATAAATCTGTGTGTGTGTGTGTGTGTCTGTGTGTGTGTGTGTACATGTGTGTGCACATGCATGCATGCAGGAATGTGTGTGTACGTGCATGTGTGCATGTGTGTGCATGTGCATGTTTGCATGTTTGTGTGTGTGTGTGTGTGTGTGTGTGTGTGTGTGTGTGTGTGTGTGTGTGTGTGTGTGTGTGTGTGTGTGTGTGTGTGTTTGTTTTAATAAAAATTACAACAATATGCATCATCCAAACTCTAAGTATAACATCTATCATATCTATTTCATGGCTTATCCATGTTGCCCAAGATCTCAATCATGTCACCTACACCTATAGGTTGGCCACCTAGGCCTATACTTGCACTAGCTGGGCATGTACCTATGATAGATAGGTTATGGTAGCCATATGTGTGGATATATCTTAAGCCAAATACTACCATGCCTATGGCTCTCTGACTCCCACCCATATTGGTGGTTTTGGTGCCTCCCTGCATGCCTATACTCACCTCATTACCTTTCTTACTAATCTAAACCAACTCCCTAGGGTAGATTCTATTATAGTATTCTCTAGTGTTGTTAGGTCATATGGAACTAACACCTCATCAAAGATCTCATGGAGTGCTCCCATCACTCAAGATCCCCATCTGGTATCATCCTCCATAACATCTACAAAAATCAAACCATATAGATATTAGAACACTGATATATCTCAAAATATATCTATCTATCTCTATTATATCTAAAATAAGCTTAAGAAAAACATAAACCATCTATTATTACTTGTCTATGTTCCACCTACTACCATCTCACCATCTACATGACCATTGAGCATGGTCTCCACATCAACATATCCTCCAAGAACCTCATATGTAGGTTACCACCCAAAATCAAATCCTATAGTCACCACTTGTGCCTATCTTAGGCTATGCTTGAGTGGTCTCTTTATCACCCAACTATATCTTAGCCCACATGATGGGTCATCTATGATGACCACTATATTTACTCTCTCTTATTGTCAATGCCTTCATCAATGGTGTAACTGACATGGTCATTTATCCTCCTATTTTGGTGATGGTAGTGATACCTCTGGTACTCCCACATCCATCTCCTCTCTATCTACTACCTATCATTATTGACCAATCCACAGTCTCTCCCATCATGGTTAAATCACTGGACTAGCAACTAGTGGCCCTAATACTCCTCTCCCCCTTGGCTCTCTCACATGCTTAGACCAAAATGTGGGCACCAATATTGGCACTATTGGGTGAGGGAGTCATATCTTTCCTAGTACATGATCCACTATATGTGGCTCTATCCACCAGGTATAATGGCTTGTAATCTATGTCTATGTCAATGTTGGTACCACTATCTCCTATCTCAGTGATAACATAGTGATGTGCCCATAAGGCTTTCAAACAATGTTTGCTCACCTAACTACCCATAGCACTAACATATGGGGAATGACCCACACTACCTATCTTACCACCACCTCTATATCTAAGGTAACCTATCATTAACCACATGGGGAAACCTAGCTAGCCAATACATAGGGAACCTCTCATATATCCATGTAATTATTAGGATAATAGGCCCTATAGACTTATACCCTCTAGATAGCATCCCATATATTTCATGTATAAGTCATACCTAGATGATAGAGCCTAAATCATACAAAACCATGTGCTCCAATATAGTTTAGCATAAGGCTATCACATACAGTGGTACCTTATCATCTGACTTATGACACAACACTCATGCTATCATAAGTCCTACAACCACCTTATAGATATTCAAAATCTAAGAGGTATAAACATCAAATAGGCTATCTCTCAATCTAGGATATATCTTCTCTAATCCCATCACCCATGTGGCCAAGGCTCTCTTCTCCTCCAATACATTTAGTACTCTCATGACCATAGGTGTACCTCCTATAGGTAGTCCAAGGATCACATGGACATCCTCTAGGGTGATACCCACCTCAATGGTATCCCCATCTACCTCCCACCTAAATGCATTAGTTAATCATTCTTAAGCTCTTAGGAACATGACTATCAAATTTAAATTTAATGGGATCCTACACATATTTACAATCCCTCCTATACCTAAAGTAATAAATCTGACTCGATCCTCAATTGAAAATCACTCCAAGAGGTTTAGGAGCCATGCTACTTCTATGAAGTGCCAAAATCATGTATGCCTCTGCAACCATAAAACAATAAAATATGTATTAGAGCATGCATGTTATTTATAATCAAAATATCTTCTATTTAAATTTTAATAAAAATAAGCCTAAATTGATTTAATACATCCATTTTTAAATCAATTAGACCTATTTCAAGATTATTTGGCCATTTTAGTACTTAGTTGACCATTATGAGCCTCTGTAGTCCTCTTTTGGCCTCTTATGTGCATTTTTGAACTATTCTGGTCACTTAGTCAAACACTAGGTTGATTAAAATTTCCTTATTTTGACTAGGTTGACTTAATAAACAAAGTCAACCCTTTACATCTTCCCTCCTTAATACTAAGCTATCACATTGAAATTTTATACTAAGTCACCATTCATGTACTAAGTCGGTATTTTGGAAAATAAATTAAGTTGACACATACCTACTAAATCAATAGTATGGATTTAGAAAAAAATTGGCCTACTAGGTAGATTGGAATGACCTATCTATTTTTGCCTCCTGACTCCTTTAATTTCTAATAATAAATACCTTATGATAGTTATTACTCTAATCCATTTAAACCCATTTCCCTATTTAGTTTTTCCTATCCTTAACAACTTTTATTGGGTTCAATTTTCTTCTTATAATTTCTCTAAATTACAAATTTCTAAAAATTAGATAATTTCAATAAAATCTTCAAAAACAAGTTTGAGATTCTCAAATGCCTACCGGTGCTTCAACTGCCACTATTGTTGAGAGTCCCTCCCATATTTAATGTTATTTCCTCACCATTATAGCTCACTTAGTCTCTCAAAGATCTTTTTCTCTCATTCACAAGTCAAAAATTCATTACCTCATTGACTTCCCTGTCACCCTATTTAAACTTATTTTTCATAATTCATTACCTCTCCCATATTTTCTATTAGATTCCTTATTTGGCTCATATCTTTATTTTTCCTCATCGATTTTTTGAACCATAAAATATTATAGAATCATGATGATCTATAGAATATTTTCCATGACTATGTGCATATCTTCCAAAAATTTCAATTTTTGGCTATTTTTTGCACTAATTTCTACATGTTCCCCTATTGTTCTTCATATTGGACTCCACTTCTCTTTTGGTATACTTATTTATCTATAACATTAAGGTAAGTAAAGGTATATGTTTTTTAATTTTGTCCTTTCATTTATCTTATTTACACCTTACTACATTTTACTTAGCATCAACATTATGTGTTATCACGTTCTATTCCTGAAGCATTATCCCATGTTTCACTCACATAATATGTAATGAGACTTGTGTGGGGAATATGTTTACACATAATATTTTCAAACTATTATAGATTATCTACACTTTATATCTTGTATAAACCCATTGAGTCTCAATCTCTCTAAGTGCACAAAGAAAGGGGTGGGTAAACCATTTGTGCTTTATAGGATTGTTGTCCCTTTTGCCACTTGTTATCTACACATTTGTCTCCTAAAAACCTTATCCCTAAGCTTGTTATTATTTATTTCACATTCTCCATCTATTTTCCACCTTTCATACCCATTTTTCTATCCTTAGATCCTTTTTGACTGTTTATTGTACTAGGTAGACTAGGTTGACCCTGTACAGTTTTGGGTGAAATTCACTTAGGGTTTAGGTCAGCTCTTAGCTAACCTAGCCCATGACCTAGTGAATTCTTGTCTGAAATTGTGATAGGTTAACTAGGTCAACTTTGTCAGCTAAATTTTTTACAAGGTCTTATGATTAAAGTTACCTATATATATAAGATCATTTTTCCATTATTTAGAGAAGAAAAGAAGTAAGAACTATTACACATATTCTTATCCACCATTCTACTTGAGGATCAATTTTAAGGTTTCATACTTTATTTGGAGATACAAATATTATCTTGTGGATAAGTCTTTTATATTAATTTATAGGTTATGTAGCCTAGATATGATTTATCCTTATCATCCTTATATACCACAACAACCTCTTGCAAACCTTGGCCAAGGGAGAGATTGAGGCTCTGCGGGGTCATCTTCAAAAGTAAGTATTCCTAAAAATTTTCCTCCTTTGTAAGAGTAGATAGATATTAATTTTTATTTATTTTCAATGCATTATGATTTTGTATATATTAACATGATTATATGTCTCTTATTCATGTTTAATTTTATTGCTTCTAACCCCCACTTTGTGCCACAAGCTTTGGTGAGCATTAGATTAGACTTTACTTTACTTGTTATTAGTTTAGTTAATATAAAACATAAGACCTAAATAAGTTTATTTCATTATTGTGATTGAATTGAGGCTTTGAAAACCTCCCTAGCATTATGTATTGTGATAAGATATCCCCTAATTGGGTCTATTGGATCCCTGTATTGGTCATGTTCTCGATTATCTAATGTATCCCTAATTGGAATTGTGTGGTATGATATATCTTATCTAAGTATGGATTTATTAATAAACATGATGCATTTTTGATTTCATATAGATTATCTTCTTTTAGGTCACATGGTGAGTTTGAGGTAGATTTTCATAGTTTGGAAGTGGATTTTAGGCATTAGTGTCTTTCTTAGACTTATAGATTATCTCTCTCATTCAATACATTGTCTTTGACCTCCATGTTGACAAAATCATGCTTGAAGGTCCCTATTTATTTGTGTGATCAGATTCATACCAAACTCATGTTATTATTTAATTATAATTAAGTGTATGGTGTTAATTTGGTGCATCAGCTCCCTAGTTTAGATTACTTTCAGTCCTTTCTATCCATTTTCCCCTGTAATCAAATATTAGATATATTAGTAGTTTTAAGGGAAATATCATCAAGGTATTTATCCCTATCTATATATTCACCTCATTTATTAGGCCACCCATACCTTATAGGTGTCTCCATACCATCACTTAATTTGGGAGACTTGAACAACCTCCTCAAGGGTGAAAAGTTTGATGACAATAATTTTAAGCACACCTAAGGAGCTAAGGATTACATTCTATTGAAGATTTATTAATGTTAATCTTCTAAACATAAACCTTTTGAGGCATGAACACAACCATAAATAGTTACTTCAAATTAATCTTAGTTGGTATAAACATCCCATGTGCCTAAACAAAAAAACTTCTCTATATCCTAATCATTCTTTTGGTTAAGATGCATACTTTATGCCTTCATATTATTCATATCAGGTTGATGGAAGTAATGGAATCACCTAAAGTGTATCTCAAGTAGTAGTATGTAAACCTTAATAAGGCTATCAACAACCTTATATGTTCTTTTCCATCCAACTCAGTTTCTTCGGAAACCTACTTATCCCTCTAGTCAACCTTGTCAAAGTCATTTTACTTATATTCTAAACCTCTTGAGCTTAAAACAAGCTCTTGTAGGTTTGGAAATGAAAATTAATCAGATTGATGAAGAGAGTAAAATTTTCCTAATTTTTCATAACCCTTCTATGTAAAATTAAAAAACATATATGATGAATAATATTATACATTCACTTAAGACTAGGTGGGCAACTACTAAGAAAGAAAACCAATATCTACTAATAAGTGATTTGATAAAGATAAAGTGTTTGATTCAATTTATAGATAACATATTATTAATTGAAGAGAGGTAGTAAATTTAATACATTCAATATTTCATACCTCCTCCTACTCCACATCAACATTATTTTGCTCCAAACCCAACCCAAGTTGCATTATGCCATTAAGAGAGGTCTATGCCAATGTAATCTTCACTCCAACTTCCTCAAGAGACTCAGACCATTCCATATTGGAGACATTATTGGACCAAGACCCATGATTATTTCATGCCTAATCTTGAGATATAACCTTCTCTCATGTCAATTCAAAGTCAAGAAAAGGAGAAGTGTATGAAACCCAATTCAAAATATCTCTCATGTCCTTCATGCTCATCACCTGCCCTTCAAGTTGAAGCCACCCATGAAGTTCAAGACAACCTAAAGTTTGATAAATAAATTAAATAGTATAAATATAAGAATACAACATCCTTAACTCATTTACCTTATCCATCCCTTCAAGAACATCACAGTCAACCTATCACTCCCAATGTCCTGAGTTGGAAGGACATTCTATTAGGTTTAAAGCAAGCTAATAAAGTTTTTTTCCCTCCCACCCCCTCCTTTTTTGAAGGATAAAATGTTTAATTAAGGGTAAAATATGATTTTTTAGTTGGGAAAGAGTGCTTGTTAAGAGATGAGGTTAGGTGGAAGTCCTTTAAAGGCTTGTGGAGGTTACAACTATAAATGGATGTCAAGAAGGATTTTAAGAGAGTTAATCTAGTATATATGAGAAGATATTATCATTAGTAGTCCCCTTGGTGAAGAGGAAAGAAAATCAAATCTCAAATATTAGTAAAAGTATCTACTTTATAGACAATAATTTGACATCCTTCAACACATCATAAATGATCAAGTGGATTAGCTTGGTTGGTATGGCTTTGATGTTGATCAATAAGAGGACAAATTAGGATTGGCATAAAAGAAACATGATTAATTATACCTTGAAAGGGTAGATGATCTTAAATTATTAATAAAGGAATAATAATATCAATATATTTTTGATGGATTAAATCCTAATGAAGAGAAAGGTGACTATGTAGTAGTTGAGTAGGTCGCAGCTAAATATGAGATAAGTATTTTTGAAGATAAATTGGCTATTGATCTATTTGAACCTCATGAGTAATGAATAGAACTTTAAGAAAATAAATTTCATCCATGTCATGAATCTATTCAAGATTTTGAAGCATTTGACCAGCCTATTTTTCCTTAAGAGAATGGAAATGTTGAAATTGAACTTGGCATACTTTAAGATACCAAAAAGAAGATGCTTTTTGGGAAGAGATAGAATTTTTTTTTGATAGTTTGAATAGTGAACCTACATCCCATGAGGAGAGTGATAATATTGTTTTATTTGATAATGAACATGATGAATACATGCATGAGAAGGTTTTTAAAGAGATTACCATGTTTGATGACCTTTTTTAATCTCATGGACAAGTTCAAGGAGGCCTTGAAGACATGTGGTAGTCCTACTTAGACATCTTAAAGTAATTTGAAGATATTGGTAGGATAACACCACAAAAATAATGAGAGGAAGTTGTTGATAAAAATTAAAAATTTATTAACTCTCCAAAAAATCTTACTAGTCATCACTAAGAAGTTCAAATCCATGGTCTATCAAGGTATGATGAATAGGACACTCTTCAAGATAAGTATGGGAATAGAATTTGAGGATCCAATTGAAGATGAAGATGATAATTTTGTTTAATTTATGAATCAAACCATGTTCATTTTTTAAGTCTCTTGCATTTCTAAGGATAGACAACAATATAAGGTAAGAATTGAAGATCAAGATGAGTTTGTCTTTGTTAGAAACATTATGATTGTTATTATAGATCCATGTGAGGTCAAGATAAATAAGGTGGTGTTCAAAGAAGGATATCATAAATCAATGAAAAATTCTAACCAATAGCTTACACATCATTATTTTTCATCACATGAAGATGATTTAAAGAGTTTTCCTTTTAATCTTGCAGGATTAGTCCTAATAGGTTAGTTGTACATAATAGTTCTTGTCTTGTTTTTCTTCTAAGTGCTTTGTATCATAGTGTGTTTTATCTTATTATTTGTTCTATGTTTATTTTTTTTGTCTATTTGATTTTTTATTATTATGTTGGTAAATGTAATTAACTATTTTAGCTATTTTAATAGGTTTACAATCAAGTTTCAAGGTCAATTCAGGTCTTGTGCTGAGTTGAGGTGACTCCATAACCCAATGGATAAATTAGGCAACTGGTATATAGTGCATAGTAGGAATGAAATATTAGGAGGTTTCCAAAGATGTTAGCTAATATTGGATACCATAGATGAGATTAATTTAAAACTTCACTAGGTGAAACATTTCCCTTCCAAATGAAGCCTTAAATGAACTTTTGCAATAGAGTTTAGAAAAGTTTAAGGCTGTTCTAACAAAGTTAAGGTTAATTGTTCATTTTAGTTTTTTTCTCATCTACTAACTTCATGACATGTTTTAAGTTGCTCAATGGTGATAAGGATTTATAGGGCCTTGTTAAGTCATCTAACACATGTCAAAGTCATTTCATTACCCTTTGGGTCTGTATAAGTGCCCAAAATATGTCAAACTCTTTTCTAATGTTAAAACCTTTTGAAATGTTTTATTAATTAATTTTGTAACATTAAAATAATGAATACTATAATAAATGGTAGGTACACAATATAGGTAACTTATTGACACATCATTACAAATCTATAAAGGCAAGTAGAATCTCTATGACACTTGTTACATCAATTCAATCAATATTTTAAGGACAATATGACAATTCTCATGATGAAGTTCACTTATAAACACTCTCATGGCTTAATCCATCATCTGAAGGTCCAAATCCATGCATTTGATTAATTTTTAGGTCAAAACAAAGAAAAAACCTACTCCTTTTCCCTATCAATATCCTTGGCAACCTTAGAAAGCACTTTGGTTTTTACTTGGTACAAAAAGGTGAGAGAGAGTTTTGAGCTGATATATTGGGCATAGTAGGGGTTAATTATGCCCTTAAACTTTGTGGAATTGGTTTCCTATACATTCCCCCTTAACGCTATGAATAATCATTAAAAGTGTAAGGATCTCAAAATGCCATCTTCACCCTTGGAGGCTTATATTTCTCTTTATGATCATATTAATGATATTTATGGATTAGTTTAGGTTGTTTATTATACACATTATAGTCGAGACTCCAAGCAAGTTTTATATTAGTTTAGGTGTTTTATTATACACATTGGTCATAAAAAATCCATATAAATCCCTCACTACTCATAATAACCCCATAAAATCATCTCCAAGCATTAAGTGAGCCAAAATAGTGAAGTTAGAGACCAAGCCATGAATTCCAAGGGCATTTTTTCATAGTTACAAGTTGAAGACAAACCTTATTAAGGTCATGAATTTGAAAAAGTTTTTTAAATATATTGGTAAGATTTCATATGGTGTTCTCTAGGTTTCTCATTCCTTATTATATCTTCCATCAACTTACCTCAATTATCGAAAGAAAGAGACCAATCATGAGAATCAAAGGGTATGGTCAAGAAGGTGAGCTGGAAGTGGATAAATTTTGCTTAAATACCTAAGTGGTGGGATTATAATAAGTGTGCATAGGTTTGATTTAAATTATATGAATGATGAAAATGCCTCATTTTATAGGAGTTCAAATCATATCAAACTCCTTGATGTAAGAGTATTCCTATTGAAGACTAGAGAGGGAAGTGTGGTCATGTTCTCTAAATGGGATAAACTAATGTCAAGTTGGTTTCTCATCCCCATAATATTGTAGACATACCTATATTATCTAATAAAAATCATATATTCATGAAATGTTTATTTGAAATATAAAGTGATGATGGTCATGGGTAATTAATCATGAGGAGAATGGATTTTGAAAGTGGATTATGCATCAAGTCAATGACCATGTGGGTTCATTAAGCCCATTGGCATGGATGAAATAATTTTGAATGACCATAGGTTAGAAATTAAAAATACCTAAAGTATACATATTGATGAAATGTGTGGTATAAGGCAGAATAAAATGCAAATGATGTAGTCAAGAACCTAAATTATTACATATAGACTTGCCACAAGCCCAAGTGAAAAAGACTAATATGGATGTTAGGTAAAGGTCATATAAATTCACACAGGTCATAAAATATGAGAAAAAAGTGTAAAAATTCATTGGGACACTAGGGGTGTTAATACCAACTCAAGACACCCCATTTATAATTTCCACCATACAATGAGTTTAAATTGCCACCTATAAGTTGGACATGGACAAAAAAGAGAAGAAACATGTGTGTGCCATCCAATGGAGGGATAATAGGTATATAGAGACAATAGGAATAACATGAAAAAAAATTATAAGATTTTTAAATATTATTAAGGTGTCTAAAATTTTCAATAAATAGAATCTTACCTGAGACTTATACTCAAGAATTTAAAACACAGTCTACAGGCTTATTTAGGAAGATGGGAGAGAAATGTGGGACTTGGTTGGAAAAAATGAAAGAGGTGAATAAAAATAATTCATTTGTACTTAATTATATATTATATAAATATATTCAAAAATTTTATAAGGTGATTGAAGGAAAAATAGAAGGTAAGAGGCCTAATTAGGCATAAAAGGCCTAAATGAGCATTCATAGGCCTGTGTGTGTGAAACATGAAAAACCCTACATGTTCTAAGTTATTTGGAAAATTTAATATACTAAAGGTATGAGTGATAATATTTAGGACAAATTATTGAATTTTGTAACCATTGTGACAAAGGCTTTTTATGGTTAATTAAAGAGGACTTTGTCTAAACCTTGCATAGGGCTCCAGGTAGATTCTAGAGGTTTTACAAGAAAATTTATTAGTATAACCATAGGGACACATAATAAAGTGTTTTAAATATAATAAAATGTATTTTAAAAGATAAACCAAATATTTTGAAACATTTTTTTGCTAAATCACCTTCTTCAACTATATAGTCATGTTGATATGGCTAGGAAAGTCAAAATTTAGTACATGTGATCTCACATGAATAGGTGCATGGGTAAAATGGAGTTTTTGGAATATTTAAGGGTATGTTTAATTATTATTACAATAAATATTTCATTTACCTAGGTCCAAAACATTATGAATCATCCTTAAGACTCTAAGTGCCCTAAAAGCCTCATTAAACCCTTAATGCAACCCAATAGAAGAAACATAGATTTCAAACACTCAAAATGAATTGAAATCACCTATAATTCATTTTGATGATCCTAATTCCTCCCATAAGCATATAATTAAGAATATTTTTGGAACATGTGGATTGTGAATGTATAAAAATAGCCTCAAAGTCATAGTTGTAGGTCTATTTATGAACATGTAAGGTGATGATTGGTAATTAAATCAAGTAATGAGGATTTATAAGCCTATAAAAATGTTGTGTCATTTGAAACCAATTTTTAATACCTATCAAGGTGATAAATTATCTACCAAGTCACTATGTTGAACCAAATTGATGATTGCTCCATCATCTTGCTCAAGAAGTCTAGTTATAGGTCTTAAAAAGGTTGATTGGAGTATGAATATATTATAGACACTCTCATAAAAATTGAATCAATATTATAAGGATCCATAATGGTCATGAAAAAACTCTCACATGAGTTACAAACTTTATCATTTCCTAAATAGAAGAGGTGTAATGACTCTTGCATCACAAGGATGGATCTAGAAGCTAGTTCTAGAACCTCATAAGTCAAGGAGTTTTCAAGGTAACCTAAAGGGATTATAATAATCATATAATAAATATTGAAGTAAAACATTAAGATATTGATATCATCCTTAGAAATAAAAATTAATTGATATCTTCATGACAATGAAGACCTATCTATACTCCTTTGAATAGAGAAAGTGATAGTCTGGCTATAAAATAACTTTTATTGACTGAGAAAAATATATATGACATTAAACTAAAGATGTTATAGAGGCCTTCCATGGCATAAAATGATAATATTCCTTTGGGAGTCATTCCTTGGTATTTAAGACAAAAATATTTAGGAAGTTCAATGCCAATCTTTCCTACCTTCAAGGTGTCAAGTGTTAGTTAGAGGAATTGTGACTACCCTTATCAATGCAAAGATGAAACTTTAAATAAAGAGAGTTAGATTCAAGAATATTATAATTTACAAAGTAACTTCATATACCAATCCTCACAAGTAATCACTCCAACACATGTCCTAGAATGATAATAAGAAATATAATATCACATCCTTTGTAGCTTGGTGTCATTCTTTCCCTATTTTGTAACTCACCTGATCATGATGGGAATC
This sequence comes from Torreya grandis, assembly GCA_037957365.1. Taxonomy (NCBI): domain Eukaryota; kingdom Viridiplantae; phylum Streptophyta; class Pinopsida; order Cupressales; family Taxaceae; genus Torreya; species Torreya grandis. The sequence goes on from JARHVA010003736.1 coordinate 1,380,820, forward strand.
TCATGAGTTTCTCTCATTGTCCTATCTTTCTCTATTATTATAAGTATTCTATAAATGTATCCTTGAAATACATGGGATGGTTCTTTTTACTGACTATGGTGAATCCCTTCTCAACTAAAAACTTTTATTATGCCTTTGAATGTTGAAAAACATTGATTCTTACCTTATAAAATGCTTGTAACTAGTATACTTGGTTGATTGTTAATGAATGCTAGTAGTAGTTTTTGTTTACACTCTCTCATTTGTCCTCTCTTACCTCTTTAAAAATACATTGTCTTTTTTTAGGTCACATGGTGATTTTATGGTAAATTTGCATAGTTTTGAAGTGGATTTCAATCATTAGTGTCTTTCTTAGAATTCTTGATTAACCCCCTAATTCAATACATTATCTATGACCTCCATGTTGAAACACTCATGTTTGAAGGTCATTTTTTAGTAGTGTGATCAAATTCATGCCCAAATCATGTTATTAGTGCATTATAGTTAAGTGAAGGGTTTTAATTTGGTGTATCACCTCCATAGTTTAGTTTAGATTTAGTCCTTTCTATCCCTTTTCATTTGGAAACAAGTAGTAGATCTAGTAGTAGTTTGAAGGGTGATATCATCAAGGGAAATAACCCTATCTAGAGATTCATCTCACTAATTATGTCACCCACACCATAGACATGTGTCCATACTATGAATTAAGTGATCATGTTTTGACAACCTCCTCAAGGGTGCAATTTTTGATGATAATAGTAATTATTATTCAGTCCAAGTTCTTGATACCATGTGTAACAATTGAGTTAGATGCACTGAAATAGCTCAATAAAAAATTGGGAGACTTACATCCTCTCATTTTAATATTATTGTTTAGATAATATAGGGTAGAAGTTATAGGTATTGGGATTCATTAAATATCCTTCTTTGAATAGATCCCCAAGAGATGAAAAACTACCTCCAAAGGTCCAATACTAGATTTCTCACTGATTCACACAACTTCTACACTTTTAGGTAGACAAATTTGAATTGATATAAGTTTAGATCTATTATTTTATTCACTTTATAGTTTTTAAATAAGTGGAAAGATCACTTATCCACAAATAAACATGAAAGAGATGGAGAGGGTAAAGTATAATGAAATCCTTCTGAATAAATGACCAACACCAATGCTTCCAAGTCTAAAATTATTCTAGCTACAGTTGCAACACTATATGATAAGTTTCATAAGGTTTCATGATTTGGTCACATATGGAAATATTATAAGGAAAATGTGGGGATACTTGATTTAGACATTATTTTAATGAATAAAATAGTAAAAATACTATAATTAACTACACATAGTTCCTAACAACTTTGAAATAAAATGAAAAAATTCATAAAAATTAATTAGAAAAACAAGATTTTGATATAATTAATGAATTAACCCTATATAAAATCACAAGTTATAGTCTTATAACATTTATATTTATCCATTAATGTATAAAGATATTGTAATACCTTTAAGATAACCAAATGCATTTACATAAAAAAATCAATTTTACATTAATCTGATATCTTTTTTGTCCAAATAAAGTCCATCCTTAAAAAATATCACAGCCATATATATAGAATAAAAATTAGGCTCATTTCCTATCAACTTTATTCTCAAATCTTGGCCATCATGTACTAAAATGGTTGTAATAGAATTATACCAAAATATTCTTATTTTTAGAACAAATAGAGAATATTCCCTAGGGCCCATTAGCAGAGAATCAAGAGAAGGTTAGAGGTGAGCCACTTCCAAACTACCTTGGTAAGCCTTGTTGATCCACCAATGATTTATCAATAATGTTTTAATCATGATTAAAATTCTACAAGTTAATAAGTGGTTCTTAGAAGATTATCTCTACTTGAGTCAGTACATTCTCATGATCCTTGAGTTGGGCCTCCAAGGAGACCTTCACCTCTTGCACCTAATTTATGCTTGTCTTGAATTCCATATATAAATCCAAGATGGATTTAAATCCTTAATTTTTATATTTATCCACAATTATCTTCATGTTATCATTTAAGTGTGCCAAGTGGAGCCCAAATTCATCCCTCCTTAGCAGGATGCCATCATGATGGAAGAACACTTAAATGTTAACATTGTTGAAATAAGTAAGGATTTGGCCCTTATGTTTTTCCATCATCTCGATCATCAATTGGGTTATGTTCAACCACTCCTCAATGGATTCTCTCATGGTCCCTCCAAATGTTTTGTATAGGTTTAAGTCTGTAAGGGGCATCAAATTCAATTTTAGGAACATCCCCTTTTTAATGACATTAGCCAAATTATTACACTTATTATCCACCTAGATAATATTATCTTCATAAATATACATATTTTGAAGAAGATATTTTTATTATAGAGGGATATAGGCACTTACCCAAATATGGTGAACAACTAGGTGAGAGATACCATCATATTAACAACTAATCATGTGGGGAAGTGATTCTTACCTAATACTCCAAAATTATTATATGCTCCCTAATATCCTCCCTAATTTTATTTATGTGGTCATTCATGGCTTAGAGTATTGAGATTGGGTCTTCTACTAACCTCTCTTTTCCAATTATAGTTCTTAATTTGGTGAGGGATAAGAGAGATTGCTCAATCCTCCATATCATGAGTTTTCATCTTGAGTGAAAGTTTTTATAATCACCTCTTCATGCTCCTAGATGATCTATTAAAATTCCGATATATGTTTAGGTACCCATTATAAATCATATCTATTCTCAAAGGCTTAATGGTATTGATCCAACCTTTTCTAGTTAATGTCCCCAAAATGGTTGAATGTGGAACAAGAGGAGTGGTGCCATCTAAAATGAAAGGTAGAGGAAAGGCTAAAAATTATAAAAGTGGAGAAGGCACTAGGAATGGGGTGGAGGATATAGATGTAAGTCAAAATAATGTCATAGGAGGTGACATGGGGAAATGTAAGAACCAAAAATAAGGAGGCCCAAGGGAATAATTGGGACTACAAATTCTCAGTGGTCAAAGAGATATGAAGGATAATGGTGCCCAAGAGTTGAGTGTTCATGATGAATGAGGAAATTAGATTATTAAATACAAGTCCTTGAGGACCAAGGGTGATAGAGAAGGAAGGATATGGAGAAATTGTAGAGATAAATTAAATAGAAAGTGGGGAAGGGAATACATTTTGCTTCTTCTTAGACCTCCTAGCTAGATCAGATGGAGCTATGATCATGATTTTAGGGACTATGGTGGTAGTTGAAACTTAAATTGATGGCATGACAAAAGTTAACCCCCTTATTATTTTGAGGCATCATGCTTGGATTAGATTGTGCCATAGTAGTAGAAGTATCCTTGGTGGAAATTTCTTCAAGAACAACTTGCACTAGTGGGGGAGTAATTTCAAGCAATATAGAGCTAAAGACCACTAGAATTATATGCATAGGTAAACTTGTTATTGGGGTGACTATCAAGATAGTTGAGGTTGTAAAAATAAAAATATATTCACTAGATGAGTAACCAATTGTGAAATTGATGTTGTAATCATGGTGTGTGTTGTCATAATTAATCTATGGGACACTAGGATCTGAGACATTCTTGGAGTTTTATAAGCTATTGGGACTAAATTGGACATCTTGAAGATAAAGGCTATGTAACAATAAATTAGGGGACTAAATTCAAGCCACATGGATTATTATGGATGGAAAGGGATGTTTGGAGTGAAATTAGGAAGTGAGTATGTTGAACATGATTGGAGCCAAGGGGACATAGTTAATTGGGGATTTGGAATGATTAGAATTGGGGATGGCCTTACTAGAATAGTCATAAAAGGAGAAGGGAATCCTAGGGGTGCTTAGATGGGTTGTGGAAGGATGGTGTCATTAAAGGAAATAATATCTAAAGGATCTATTTATTGGTCCCACTCTATGATCATCTCAGGGATGTTATTGATGTCAAAGTGTAACACTTGTGTTATCACTAGAGGAGTGGCCCATGGAACAAGTGGGGTTGGTAGAGCTTGAACTATGGAAAGGGAGGTGAATATTATGGAGGTAAATGTGTGTGGACCCTTATATTATCTTATTATAAATATTTATTACATTTACCCAAATATTCTCTGTAGGATGCATTAGAGGAGCCTACAAAAGTGGCATGGGTTTTTCCTCAGTGACTGAACTAGATTGGTCCTTATTCCCTTTATTATTTGTAATCTCCACCCTTTCAATAACTTAGACATAAATGGATATATTAATATTAATACAATAATCTTTATGGGCCACATGTTTATAGATGAAGTTGATCCTGGATACATATATTTCCACATGGGCATTGATGACCCCTCAAGGATCCCACTTTCTATATTCATCCCTCCCTAAGGCATACAATTTTTTTTATGTACCATAATATTATATAGGGAGGTTATGTTTTTGTACTCATTGTGTTAAATTAGGATTAGAGAATATAGGCATGTATTTTATCAATGATTAAGTGAGTAACCAAAGAAACTTCAAGTAATAGATAAGTAAGTTATTTCTCAGTAAGGTGATCCGGGACCTAGTAGGGAAAAAGAAGAGGGGTTTTTTAGATGCCCTCCACCTAAATGACGGTGTGAAATCTATAGTATTATTAATATTATATAGGTAGTAACACATTCCTAATTGAATTTTAGATTGATTGCATGGGATTCTCATTTATTTCCAATAAACCATTGGGTATAAGGACTCATAAATGTGCCAGATGTGATTTATATAATGGTGAACACATAACTTATATAATAACACATGGATAATAGATATAATAGGGGTCCATGGAAGGAACACAAAATTATTCAATGTGAGGGTGTAATAAACTAAATCCATAAGATAAATGAACATGTATAATTTATCACCCCATCATTCTTCACTAATGCCTATTTTTCACTCCAAATTTTTCTCCCATGACACTTATGAGGTTAGGATATAGATGGAGGAAGAAAGAGGAAAATAAGTTTTCTTAATCTTATATTTTAGGATTTATATTTAGGTCAATCCAAGTCATAGTTTTAGGTATGTGGATCTATGATGTAACATGTTATCAATACCTTCCAAGAGGGGTGATTACTACCACTAGAATTTAACTATCATGTTTGAATATAAATATTGTTTGTACTTTATCTTGGAATGCTATCTTATTTTTGTTTCTCAATTTATAAAATTAGGGAAGGATATTTCAGCCTTAAAAACATAAAAGAGGCAAAATGGGGGTAGAAAAGGGGATTTATAGTAAATAAAATGACAATACTTTAAGAGCTAAAATATGTAAAATCACAGCTATACCATTGTGTCTGTAGTTTAGAAATTACATAAACTTATTCACCTAGTTGGAGAGCTTCAAAGGACACAAACTTGAATGCCTAACTCTCAATTTTTTCACTAAACGTAAATAGCTCAAAATTATTCTATCATATTACACATAAGACTTTTAATATACTTTATAACATCATGCATGTAAAGCAAAGAGTGTTCTAAAGAAAATAGAAAGAACTTGCAAGAAAACTAGATAGCATAGGAACAATCTGATTACTACATTCATTCAGTAAAAAGGCATAATATCAATTCTTTATCATAATCATAAATTCTAAACAAGGAACCATGGACAACATCCCAGGTAAGAAGACAAAGTGAAAATAAATAAAATTTGATTTTTCTATGGTTTTTATAGATTTTCATTGCACAAAGTGTTGAGAACTTATAAACGAAAATAACATCCATTATATATACATATTTTCCCATGAATCTTTCTCAACCCAGTACTATGGTAGTTATAATATTTAATGATGATTAGGAAATGCATTTGAGATTTTGATATATTTTCTAGCTTGACCATAATTTATAGTTAGAGCCTCTTAAAGGCTAAAGTTTGTCTTACTTCCTATATCAGGTCTTAATGCACTCACCATGTGATGACTTATGCCATAATAATAACTTTTAATTTAATTCAGACACTAATTTGATGTATACATTGATCTTGGATTGATATTTTGAGATCCTAGATTGAATTGGAAGCTTAATTTCATTAATGGTTTATATAATATGCCAAGTTTGGGATTAATTTCCACCTTTTTTTTGACTAATTTTGGTGATAAATAATATGTAACTTGATTCTATAATTCAGATTTGAAAAAATAGTTATATCTTAGGTTTAAATAGCCTTAACAAATAGAAGGCCCATTAAATTTAAGCTAATTTCTTTTGAACACAATTGCCATTGTGTCCTCTATTGGCATGGTCTTGCGAGGTGGATGATCTACTTTCTGGTGTTACTTAGCCTCTGTTAAATATGTATTTACTATTCATTGGTTGTGGTGTAACAAAATTATTCCATGTGGTGTTATCTTGTTAACTTAGATCTTAGATATGTACCAAAACTATACCGATGGCCTTGGGATAATGGGTCACTAAGATGGTTCCACATGGTGTAATCTCACTAACCCACTCTCCTATAGGGTCTGCTAATTTACAGATGGCCCAAGATAATGGGTTATCCATATGGTTCCACATGACACAATCCTACTAACCCACTCATATAAAGGGTTTGGTTATGTACAGATGGACCCAAGATAATTGGTCATTAAGATGGTACCACATGGATCTAGTCAGTACATGAATAAGTGACTAAGTTCCAAAAGTATTTTACAAATGGGTTGAGTCCACTAGAAAATGAAAAAGAGTTTCATGTAGAAAAGGAGAAACAATGATCACCTACATTAAAAATAAATGAAATCCAAGTTTGAAAATTTAAATCAAAAAGCCATAATCATTTAGCTAATTCATATTGACCTAAATCAGACATGGGCTAAAGGAAAGGTTGTAGAAGACTCTAAAAAAAACATAATTTATATAGGTCTAAGTCACATTTTCCCTAAAAGGAGATTGTTTAAGTATATAAAATGTGACTTTAAAAAGGTCAAGATATTTAGACTGAGGCAATTTCCATTAGGGACTCAAATAGGTAAACCACAAATAACTCCCAAGGGATAAAAATGATACATATATTTAAAACCTAAAAACAAATAAGAAAGTAAACAAGAAAAGAGGAATGAATGAATTATGTTGAAACAAGAGGGTCCCCATGTGAAAAAAATAGGGTGGGGTATGTTGGCCACAATAAATGGTTAATTCCATGGGGAAAATGATGCAAAATTTAGAACCTAGATTGTAATTTTCATACCTAAACACAACATAGTCTTCAAACAATGTCTCAGACATAGTTAGAAAAGATAAAATAAATAAATTATGAAACAACAAGTGACATACTAAGATGCATATATATTTGAAGGATATCAATGTGTGAAATGATATATTTTCCTTTTATCCCATTTTAATCCACATGAATGAGTTCAAACCAGCTAAATCATTAGAAATTTTGAAGGTATACTATTAGGTTAGATAGCTTCAGAGGGGAATGGCATGAACATTGATCTAATGCTATCCAAGTGTCTATAGCCCCAAAAAAAATAGATTTGGCCCCACTCAAGGCCTTGCTCCATTTATAACCAAGGCAAAAATCTTGTGATGGAGATTTCCTAAATCATGCTTTCAAGGAAGAAACATTGGATATGGCATGTTAAAATTGGTTATCCTTACATATTAATTTTTATTAAAAAGTATTTTAGTATTCAATCCATTGAAGTTTTGGGACCAAGACATGGGTAAAAGGGTTTTTTAAAAATTTATAAGTACTCAAATAATCTTGGATAATTTAGTGGTTTCAATTGTCTTGTAATTTTTTTATTAAGTACTTAGTGATGGCCTTTTAACCATATGCTACAAATATTCTAAAATCCACTTTCTCTATTTCAAATTATCTACCTTTGAAATTTCTAACAAATGGAAAATAAATTACTCCTCCTCTATGGGTTATTTAAATAAAAATATGCCTTATATTATCCAAATTCTAATTTGAATTTTCTAAGTATATATTGAACCATTTAATTAGATGACACACCTAGGGCAGGAACCAATTAATTAATATAACATTCCTCTTTTTATTACTTTATCATGCATTAATTTTAGTGAGGTGCATGCCATGGTTTTTAGCAAATGAAAGGTCATGATTTTTTTTAGTAAGACAAAGGTCAAACACAATATGATAAAAAGGGATAAACCAAAAGAAAAAGGAATAGAAGAAAAAATGTAACAAGAAGAAATCTAAACAAATTATACTTTAATATATACACCACCATATCAACATGGAGCTATTATAATAACATAGTGTAAGGGATGGCTAGGAAGTAGTGCTTCAAGAATTATCTATTTGCTAGCAATGAAATATGATTCCATTCTAAATCTTTGAGGTGAAAGATATTATATCCTAGTAACTTAGATATCTTGGATGGGTCAATCCAAAGTTGATCAAAATTAGATTATTTACCTTTATTTTCATGGGGTTTATATTATAGCAATACCAAATCAAAATTCCTAAAATATTTCACTTTATACTTCTTTTCAAACAATATTTTGATGGTTATTTGATGCTTGTTTAGGTTTAGTAAGGATTATTCTCAAGCTTATTCTAGCTAAATAATGTCCAATAGTCTTGAATTTACCTTGTTTCCTCCTTCCATGTATTTCATCACGAGCTTGTAAGTGGGTAGTTTAAGCATAATTGGGAAGATGGGTTCCAAATTATAAACTAATAAGAATGGAGAGATTTTTAGAGATACTTATATCTAGAGTGATCATCCCAAAGGGTGTATTTTTATAGTGAATGACATACCTTTGGTTTATACTATGTATATTTCTTGATCACATATATTATATTTTTATTGGATGAATCATCCAACCCATTCCATTATGGATAGTAGTTGGATGAGTATGTCAACATTGTCACATGTTCATAAGCACATTTATTGAGATCTACTGATTAAAATGTAGGGTCATTGCCATAGACCAAGCAAGTTAACATTCCAAACCATGTAATTATGTTTACTTGCAATAAATTAACTACTTCATGGGCTATACTATTTTTCATTGTTGTTGCCTTGATCCACCTAGTTTATTAATCTATAAAAGTGAGAAAAAACTTATGGCATGTTGATGATTTGCAATGGATGTCTCTTATAAGGTTCAATACCCATTGTGAAAATGGAATTTCTTTCATTATAGGCTACAAAGTCATGGTAGCATGGATTTATCTCTTGGAAAATGCTTACCATTTACGGCATGATCAAACATGAGCATGTAAATCCTTGAAGATGGTAGGATAATAGTAGCTTTCTCAGAGTATTTTATGTGGCATGGAATTTATTATATGATAGCCAGTGCCTAGCCTCTAATGGAAATTAGCCATAAATTCCTTGAATTTTTCTTCCAATAGACATCTAAGTTAAACACCCTCATGATTTATTATATAAATAATCCCTTTATTTGATGTGTATTGGGTTGTTCCCAATCTATGACCCCTTTTTTGAATTGAGTTCAATCTTGGGGTGGATTTTTGTAAAGATGATAATGGATGACTAGGTCATACCAATATTATTGAGGAAATTGTGTTTGGTTGAATTGGTGAACATTCATTTAGGAATAAATCTCAATGGTTAGTTGAGTCAGACACTAGCCTATAACCAAATTAGCAAGGTTGATTTGTAAGTCATATTCCTTGAGTATATCCATACATCTACCTCTACATTCCACCAATTAACTTTTCCTCAACATGAGCTTGATATTTGGGTCTAGAACAATTACATGCACTCTATTTTGGAGGATGTTATCTTTGAACTCTTTTACCACCTTAAATAATGCGTATGCATGCTTATCTATCATGGAGTACATGAGTTCTATGTCTTTTAGGTTTGTGCTCATAAATTAAATTGAATTATCCTCTCTATCTAACCTCTATATTATAAATAAAATAATGGTGTGTTTAGATTCAAAAGGATAAAGATAAAATTCCTTGGCATAATCTTAATTGATTAGTTCAAGTGCCTGCATTTTGGCATCTTTGACATCCTAGAAGGTCTATTGGGATTAATCACTCCACTCCACTTTGGCATATTGTTTGAGCCCAAAATTTATATTTTTAGAAATATCATCACATATAAAAATAAGTTTATGGACAAAGTTAATTTTCCCAAACAAGGATTTTAATTCTTTCTTATTGTTAGGTAAAAGAAAATTTGAAATTACATAACACATTCAATGTCTATAGAAATACCTTATTTAGTGATGATATGGAGAATAATATAGTTGTAAATGACATTGAACATAGTTTTATTTAGGTTTAAGTAGATAACATACCTTCTTCATTGTTCAAAAAAATTCTACAAGTGGCATAGGTGATCAGACATGCATCTAGAAAACACGGTTATATCATCCATGTAAATTACAATTTATTTTCCTAATAAACCCTCAAAATTAAAGTCCATGGACATTTTAAAGGTCACCCATGAATTTATAATACCTAATGGCATTAAATTTAAAAAAAAAAATTCCCCATTTTTTGGTAAATGTGGTCCTAATTATATCTTCTAAATTTATTTGAACTTGATTGTATCCCAAAAATCCATCCAAAAAGGACATCATCTAGGATCCACTCACCATCTAGATTACCTGTTCAAGGGAAGGAAATGGATAATTATATTTTTCTAAGGATCTATTCATATTTTAAAGGTCTATGCATATTCCAATTTCACCATTATTATTTTGAATAAGCACTAGATTTGCCACCCAAGTGGAGTGGTCAACTAGAAAAATATTCCAACTGAGAGAAGTTTTTTGGACATCTTTATATATAAGTGGTTCTACAATTGGATTTACAGACCTTTATCTTTTATTAAATGGTTTCTTATTTGGATTAAGAGTTTATTATTTGGATATTTTAGTTGAAGACATTAAGATATCCATAGGCCCAATAAATGACATATTTATATCTCAAGAACAATTTTTAGAGTTTTTCTACCTTTGTGTCTATCCAATCAGGACCAATATTAATGTTTCAAGGATTTTTGAGGGAGACAAGGTTCATAATTTAACATTTTTAATGATTATATTTTGGTCTTTCAACAAAATGAGAAAGGCTATCAACATATAAGGTCCTTTATAAGGATATAATCTATTTTAGAATTCAATTTCTCTTGATTTCTATAACACTGCTATGTTCAAGTTGTTGCTCTCTAAGATTGTCTATTTCTACTTCAATTTTTTGAGATTAAAAAAAAATTGAATTGAGAAGTAAATATATGATATGATGGTCATATTCAAACACCCATAAATTTTATTTATTATCTTTGACAAAAAATATAAGGGATTAACTAAATAGAAACTTATTATAGTTATGTATCATCTAGAGGTGTCAAATTCACAATAGAGGATTCCAACAAATAGATAATTTGGTTTTATTCTTGAGGAATGGGAATAACATTAAAATTGGTAAAATTTTAAATTAAATCCCATACCCTATGTTTGTATTTCATAACTTATGATAATTTACATCAAAAACTACTCTTAACTTGGTGAAAAACTATTTAAAAATAACTAAACACTCTCATCTATTTAGCTTTGTGATTCAACATGAATTGCAGCCTAAGGATTCATGATTCATATTATACCAAATTGTTAGTGCAAGGGTGTTTCAACCTATATGAATCCAGGCACCTCTTTTATTGTAGGTCTATTAGTATAACTCCTTCCCCACTAACTTGTTTGGAATAAGCCCCATCAATGTATAATTATCATAAACCTTACAATTGAGAATCATTACCAGCTCTTTTTTAATAGGATTCATACACAACATATAAATTCCCAAGTTATAAGATACTAAGTTCACTTTATCATTGACTAAATTGTACTTAGTTATCATGTGTTTCATCCTAGGTTCTTTGTTTACTCTAATATGACTAGCTACACCTCTCCAAGGAAATTGCATATAGAAGAAATACATATCCATGTATCCATTCAAAGATTATAACCAATCTTAGATGAGGATAATTTGATAGGCTTCAATAATCTCCACAACCTAAATATATATGAATTGTTAGATTCGAGGTTCTGATTCTAACTCCATATGCACATTGATAAGATCACCAAATACCTTAACCTCATACTTGCCTAATTGAACCCCAACTTTCTCTAATTTAATAGGGACTAATCCTAGGTTTTCACAAACTACTATGGGTATTACCTTGGCCAAAGATCCTAACTATATTAATCAATTATGAAAATTCTTCCAAAATATTCAAATAGTTAAAATAAAGGGAGGAACTTTAGTCTTACACCTATGAATGATAATGTTGGTGTGAGTAGTCTTTTGATTCATTTTGGATGGATAAGTTAGTTTTCAATGAGTGATTTTATTAGAAGGTCATGATACTCAATGATTGATCAAGTTCATGAAGAGTGATATTTTATTTAATCTTATTCATATATTCTACTATGGTGTAACCACATTTTCCCTTGTTTTAGCTAAATATTCCTTAGGGTCTTTATATTTTATAGGTTTTGTAGCTAGAGGATATTTTATAGCCTTGGGATAAAGTGGGGTTACACCATTATTTGGGGAAGTTGAGGTTATGAGAGGCTTTCACTATGTTTTATTCCTAAGGGTGTAATCACTTTGTTGGAATTGTTGAAAGGCCAACACCTCATGAATTCTTTCTTCTATCTCATTGTCTTCTTAGCTATGAAATTCCATGGTTTATAATACCATAGTTGTATTATGGGTTATTCTACAGTGGATGATCCTGAGGGATTTGACATGACTTCATATTCCTCCATTTATATTTGGAACATATCAAAGGAATGATAGAATTCAATGTAATATAGTTCACCATGTTAGGTTATGTTATCCACATGACACCAATTTTTTAATCTATCTCACAAATATTTATTAGGAAAATTTATTGGGTGAAGGTTCTATCTATTTATTGGGATGGTTTGTATTTTTTATTTTGTCTTTACCAACTTGATATGTCATTACTCAGTCTTTTCACCATATGTTGAATTACATACAACTCATTCTTAGTGGAGTCATATGTATATTTTGGATGTTATTCACAATAGGAGGTAATAATATTTGGTCATGAGTTTGGGGAGATGATTCACTATTAAATAGGTTAATAAAACCTAGATGTTGGTTTGGTGTAATATGTCTGAATGGGAAATGGTTAGTTATGGGTAGTGGTTGAGATAGAGGAAAGTTATAATTTGCATTAGTAATGAGGTTCAAGGTTGGCATGTTGGGTAATTAATTAGGGATGGGATCCATCATTTGATCTTATGGATTGAGCTCTCTATCGACCTTGATAGCTTTAGCATATGCCAAAGGTATGGTTATTACCATATGGTATTATATTAAGAATATTGAAGTCCAAGGGTCTAATATATTTTTATACATATATAATGCTAAATGAGTATAAGGTTTGTAAATGCTAGTAACTTGGATATACATCTTATATAAATATGCATTGAAATTCCTAATAATCTCATTGGGTTTTAATTTAATAAATGAATTTTTTTGATAAATGACACTTAGGTCTATAACCAAATTAGATCATGAAAGTATTACTAAATTAGTCCCAACTTGTAACAAAGTCTTTCAGAAGGTTAAGAAACCAATGATATGATGTGTCTATAAGCCTAAATGGAAATAGTCTATAAGCCACATCTTCATGCTTAACATTGAGGGGTCTTATACATATTTTGTATGATGTCATGTGATACACTATAGTCCTTACTAAAATATGAGTGAATATGGGAATTTATTTCTTTGGGTTCCTAGGTAAGTCATGGACAAAACCAAGTATGTTTATATATGACCTTTATAACTAATCCATAGGTAATTCCATAGGTATATGTTGATTCTAAGTAGTTTGAAAGGTTGATCCAATAGGATTAATTAAAGGAACATGTATGCCTATAGTAGTTCAATATTTTATATGGATTTTTAATGGTGAGATATTCAACCTCACATAGATATATAGGGATCAGTTAATTCACACATTAGGATCCAACATGGTTTATCATAAAACATTTAGTCACAACTACCATCCTCATGCCAACTACTATGTGTGTTTAAACTTACAACTAGAAGGGAGATAAGCAGAAGTAAACAAAGTAAAAATTTTTGAATTGAAAAACATGTAACAATTCATAACCAATTATTAAAAACTTTTAGAATTTTATAATTACTTATTGAGATCAATCAAAGATTAAACTATAACTCAAAACCCTTCTTCTAGTTTCATCTATTCTTCACTCCCAAATTCTAATTCTAGGAAACTTATGAGGTTAAGGACTAGAGAGAGGAAGGTAAAGGATAATAAAGGAAATTTATCTTCATTTTAGGTTTAATAATTGGATCAATCCAGGGAAAAGTTACATGTATGTGTCTCTCTAATGTATCCTACTAATAATATCCTCCAAGAGGGGTGAATGCTACCACCAAAATCTCATTATTATGTTTGAATAGAAATATTTTGTGGCCTTTATCCTAAAATTATATAATATTTATGATCACCAATTATTAAAACTACGAAAGGGTATTTTAGCCTAAAAAAACATAAAAAGAGGGAAAATAGGGTAGGAAAGGGGATTTTTACTCAAGAAAATAACAATTCTTTAAGAGATAAAATATGACAAGACATAGTTATACCATTGTGTGTGTGGTTCAATAATTGCACAAACTTAGTCATCTAGTGGGTGAGATTTGAAGGACATAAACTTTAATTCCTAACTCAAAAATTATTTACTAAATATAAAAACCTCAAAATTACTATATCAAACAACACATGACTTTCAAATTACCTTATAACAACAAGCACATAAAGCAAAGAATGTTCTAAATCAAATAAAAATAAATTGCGAGAAAACTAGATTATCTTAGGAATGATTTACTTAATAATTTCATTAAGTAACAAGGCCTAATATAAATTATTTATCATAATCATAAATTATAAACAAGGAATCATGGATAACATCCTAGGCAAGAAGACAAAGTGAAAACAAATAAAACCTAGTTTTGTTATGTTTTTGATAGGGTTTCTTTGCATAAAGTGTTGACTAGTTACAAAGGTAAATAACATCCCTTATATATAAATATTTCTCCGTGAATATTTCTCATCCCACTAATAGGGTAATTGAAATATTTAATGATGATTAGGGATTATGGTTGAGATTCTGATATATTTTATATCTTGATCATGATTTGTAGTTAGAGGGAACACCTCTTAAAGGATGGATTTTTACTTATTTCATGTACCTAGTCCCAATGCGCATGCCATGTAATGAATCATGTTATACTGCTAATTTTGAATTCAATTTTAAGGCTCATTTTATCTATACACCAATCTTAGCTTTATCTTTTGATCTCGTAGATTGGATTGAAGGCTTAATTTCATTAAAATTTACCATATTATGTGAAGTATAGGCTTAATTTCTACCCTTTTTATAACCAATTTTTGTGAGAAACAATAAAAAAATTGATTATACAAATCAAATTTGAATACATAATTCTATATTAGGTTTTGACTATCTTGATGGCTAGACAAGCCATCAAATTTAAGTGAGTGTCTTGCTAACACCATTTCTAACATGTCATCTATTGGTAGTACCTTACCACATATCCATTCCATGTTATTTTGGTACTTGGACAATATTTGATATGTGTTTATTATTCATTGATTTCAGTTTAGTGATATCATTACATGTGGCACTATCTTGCTAACTTGGAGCTCAGATGTGTACTAAAACTATATGGATAGTCCCAAGATAGCAAGTCATCGGAATGGTGTATTATGGTCATGATCACACTAACCCATTAACCTATAGTGTATATTAATGTATATATAACCTTGGGATAATGGGTCATCAGGATGGTTCCATGTTGCCCAATGTTACTAAATCACTCACTTAGAGGGTCGACTTATTTATATATTGCCCTAAGATACAGGTTATTAAGATGGTGCCACATGTCTCTAGGAATTACTTTAGAAATCATTTAAGTGATGAAAAAAATTTATGAATAGGTTAGTGCCACCATGAGTTATGAAAGAGTGTCATGTAACAATTGAGATATGTCGAGAATAGATGGGCAATAGAAATAAAAGCCTAGTTAGAAAATTTAAATCCAAAAGCCAATAGTTAGGAAATTTTAGATGAAAATGGATAACTTAAATAAAGAAAGAAAAATAAACATTTAGCTAATTAATACTTAACTAAAGTGGACATGGATCATATTTAAAAGCGAAAGGATACATAAGACTCTTTAAAAACATATAATTTGCATGTGTCTAAGTTAGATTTTTCCTAGAAGAAGGTTTTTTAAGTATTTAAAATGTGACTTTAAAAAGGTCAAGATATTTATAATTAGTCAATTTAAATAAGGTAATAAAATATGTAAACCACAAATAACACCCGAGGGATAAATAATAAACATATATTTAAAACCTGAAAAATAAATAAGCAAGTAAATAAGAAAATGGGAATGAAATAGTTATTTTAAATCAAGAGGGTCTGTATATACACCCTAATTTGGTCAAGCAACCAAAATTACTATGTATTTTGTTAATATTTCACATGAAATTCTTAGTAATGAATGTATCTCTTATTTTCTTGGTAATTTTGGTCTTTCCTGTGTCTTTTTTCCATATTTTTTGCACCCCCAGTGGTCCTGAGTCATCTCCTCCTAGTCACAAGGGGCCTTAGCCTATTTTTCATGATTATTTCTCTATTTTGGGACATCAAGACACTAACACACTTATATGGATATTAGTTACATTAAATCTAGTGTCTACCTTTTGGTGTTAGTATCTAATAGTCATTTTATTGTGTTTTGGTTTGTAACCCTTCCTTGAGCCTTCTCTTATGTTTCTATCCCTCTTTTACATCTTGTCATCTAGCGAAGAAGCTCTTACATTTAAATCAAATTTAATTATATATAAAGAGACTCATAAGTAATTTTACATATAATACTTACTATTTTGGCACATAATTACATAAAATTAGTCACTAGCATGACTCAACACATTACATATTACTCAATTATCACATCTAGACTTGTAGGCTTGATCAAAGAAGGGTCTAATAAAAATTCATTATATCTTACCATGAATTTTTATTATGCACATTTATTAAGGGATAATTACATATGATCTAAGACCCTTATCATTACAGTTAATGTATGTAGTGGCTAGGATAATAGGGCTTCGATCTCATGTGATCGTAATATCCCACAACCTAGTTTTCCTTTTGTTTAGATTTGATCTAATTATTGTTTCATGTGTGTAGGTGTTCATTAGGGTTTTAAATAATATTCATGTAAAATAATGACACAAATGAGCTTCTAAAAGTCATAGAATCACCTATAGGTCCCTCAAATACCCCCATAACATATTTTAAAGTGTTAGGTAGCTCTTATAAGGACACTAGCACCAATAACACTACTATCCTCATAAGGGAACTATTTTTCAAATCTTATTATCAATTATAGTCATAAAAATAAAGATTTTTGGCTGAACTCCCAGCCTATTATAGCCTCTTGAGTAACATAAACACCTATTTTGCTCTAGATAAGTATACTTTTTCACCTTCTTTACTATTTTGGGAAGAACTTATCAAATTGAATATTTCCTATATTTATTTCAATTCATTAATATACTAAACCCTTTAAAAACCTAAGATTTAAATCTACTAGGTCCTAAATAGTTAAAATATTTGGTGAACTAGACTTACTTCGAATATTTATAAAAATCTTAGTTTAGCCTAGGGTTCACTTTCTTCATTTTTTGTGCACTAATTTAGGGTTTCAAACTTATAGTTTTCCTAATTTTTGGTAAATCCTAACTCATAAAAATTAGTCCTATATTAGGGTTTCATTAATTTAATATAATTTAATTTTTTCAAAACAACCCTCATCAAAACTCTAGATCTACATACTATGTACCTATACATCTAAATACTAAATTTTAGGGTTTCAAGTACAATCCTAATTTTTTTCTATACATTGGGGTGAATATTTTCCATAGTTTCACATATGCCTATGTTATATTACATTATACCTATTGTATGCTTATTATTATTTATTTACATTATCTTCTTTTGAAATTTTTAAATGACGTCCAAGAAGCCTCCTACCCTTCACTTGGTTGATGAATTTATGAAATTTTCTCATAATTATAATAATAAAAGGACAAATTTTCAAGATTGCACATTAGCACATGCTAATTATTTCATTTATATCGATGATAACGATGATGATTATTGTAATAATGGATATGAGGATTAATATGAGCATGATAATGAAAGTGTTGATGAGGATATATTGGATGCATCTTCTTTACTTTCCTCTCAATATTCTCCTACACCTCAAAATCAAACTAACAATATAATGTTAAAATAATGTCCTATTGGTAATAATTTGTTCCAATGTGATCCTAACTTTTCAACCACTTTCACTACCTCTTTATTCAAATTAAAACAATATAAGTGCAATAAAATTAATATACTTTCACATGATTTAAGAAACATAGAAAATATCAATGCATATTCTTTACCCTTCTCAGTTAAATTCAAAAAATCATGTACATATGATATCATACCTTTCACTAATGTAAAAACTAAAGTAGAAAAACTATTTTATCACCTTATTTTACATTCCAAGATCAATACAAATATTCTTTACAAATGTTGACAATGCAAAAATATCTAACTCTTCTCTTGCATGCCATAATATTTTGAATGAAAACATGATTTTTACTTCTTTTACTCTTGACTCCAAGACTAAAATTAATAATCATACATGTACTCCATACCTAGATAATGAAGACATGCATTTCATTACACCTACACGTGATGATATATTTCATAGTAGTAAAAAGTTCAAATCTTGTCTTACTCTCTCTCTTAGTGAGCATGTGAATGATAATTATTCTACTCTTACTTATACAAGTGAATTAAACTCTAATTTTGATGAACCGTCAAGTAATAATGATTACTAGATTCTAGTAAATAAGACATTGAATCTAAACCTTCTAGTTCTCTCCCTAATTTGCATATCTCTCATGTTCAAACTATTGTTAGTTCAAATTTTAAAACACACACACACACACACACACACACACACACACACACACACACACACACACACACACACACACACACACACACACACACACACACACACACACACACACACACACTTATTCTTATGTCCATAGTTTACATAACCTATA